>PQWD01014177.1:0-64919 GCA_019425675.1 Leucinodes orbonalis | reverse complement strand
ATTTCTCCTAGATCTTTTCTATTCAAGAAACATAATAAAGGTGATTGGTTGTGTGATGTTACGTAAAGTGTTCTGAATTTAATAAGAGATGTAATAAGCCATAAGTTGTACTGTATATTCTCAAAAGGTACTGTGATGGTTACCTCTGGATAAACATATTTATTGAATAAAGATATTTTCAGAGATATGAATGTTCGAATAACGACTTCTATTAGAATAATGATGACCTTTGGCGTGCGAGCGTAATCACAGTATTTATAGGGGCGTCACATCTCCCTCGCTATATATATACTCTGTTCGATGACCTCGGACAGCAGAGTGGCTGGCTAGCGCACGGCCATAAGCTATAAACTATTGCACAATAAGAGTATGTTGAATGACATACCTGCGCGTCCAGACAATCGCACGGAAAATCTGCAAACAGTATCCATCGATTCCCATCATATTCGCCACCGTTTTTCCAACTCTACATGGTTTTGACAACCGATACGACGACTGCCTGTCCAATACACAAGCTATTCAATTGGTTGTGAACGGTATACAGATATTGCTGGAAGAAACCGATTTATTATTTAGATTTTTCGCATCCAAATTGTGGTCACTCCTCAAATGTGGACCTCCAGTATGTTTTGTGATTTTATAGATATGCAAACTCTGGTGATTCAAGAACTTGTCGCTAGTACTTTGGAAGTTATTAAGATCAACCGTACTCCAGGCTATTCTATATGACAGATATCTTCGCCTTCAGACTTTCCAGTAAACGACGCGATCCTCTTCTTATTTTCTTATGGTTTACATGCGTGGTGGGTGAACTAAGTTAGACTTATCAGGTCTACAGTGGTCGCTCTTCCCATTTCCTCGCGGAAGCGGTGGTGATGACGAGCTTGCTAAGTAGATGACTGCTCGCCGTCTGTGGTTCGTTTTACCTGAAAATCAATTGTAGGGATTGTGGTACCGAGTCTCCAGATCGCATCGTTATCCTGGCCACTCAGAGATTGATGATTAAATGCTGGCGTCTGACACGTGCAACATATGATTTGTATAAGTATAGAACTGGACCGATACCAATTCTGACTCTGAGTTTTCTTCTACGAACTACATTGAGCAATAAAAACTAAACTACATATTTGGACGTCCGCGGAATTTCTGACAAGTCAGTGACATATGGGTCAAGTGTCGAGCTTCTATGCTGCTGCCGTCACTCCTCGGGTCGTATTGCTGTATCCGTGTATTTCGCATCGCAGCTGAGCTCCTTCCTACGCGATCGAAATGCAATAAGTGGGCTTTTTTGGGTAAATTAGACTTAAGTATCCTTAATTCAGGTAAAATCGAGCGTCATTAGTCTCCTTCTTACTTATACCCTCGATAATCATTTTATGTGTTTTGAGGTTGATCTAACAGTTGGAGTGGCCGTCGGTCCGAATATCTTGAAAAACGTCTCCATTTTGATCCATTTTTAGGTTCCAAATATTTGTTTGACTAAGAAAAGTATTTAACTTGCATTTTCTTGCATCAGTTGCATTGTCTCCTCTTTTTACACAATTAACCAAATTATTAATATGCAGAAGACAGTTAGTTGTGGATTCTACAACTGACTAATAATGTATCCTATCTACTGGTTTTAATAGCAGTTATCGTAGATTCTGGGATATTGCCCTCCCTTTTTGCCTGAGGTGCATGCTTATTTTAGCTTTCATTGATTATTGATGCTCTGGGAGGCATCAACTCAAAGATGTATTTGCTATTAGGGGGTTGTAATTTTTTGCGCTTTGTCTAAAGCTTTTGACTCCGCGTCGCCCATAACACTTTTTTAATTAAAGTTCTGAAGGACATTAGGACGTTCGGTATCAGAGAATGTTCCAATTGAGTCTTTCGTATAGAATTCTTAGTTACAGTCTGAAAAGAGTTCAAAAAGTGGTATTAATGGCTCACTTGTTTCAAGTCGCCTGGTGACTTTGGCGTGAGATTCCGGCGCACCTGGTATCGCTTTTTCTTCATACCGGGTTTCAATGTCTTAGGCCTCACGATATGTATATTTTGTAAAATATATATAAAATACAAGTGACCTCCTTCTCAGTTAGTCTAAAAGTCTTTCGGAACTATCAGTTAGTTCCTATTGCTGATGTATGTTTAGTGAGTCAAGAATAGCGAAATCTAATTCAGACCCATAATAGGTTGCTAGTTTTAGATGTTTCTACGAACGTGAAGTTGGCGCTTTTATGCACCGTCAATGTAAATAAGTCTGTTCATTCAAGTAATGCTATACGATTTGGATTTTACTGTACTTTCATCTTTTTACTTATGAGATATAAAAATCTGAATATGTGTAAAACGTTGCGTCCATATGCCATGTGTTTTAGCAGGTCGGGTTTTTAACTATATACTATTGACAATAATAGCCTGACTAAGCTGGAACTTTGTAACACCTATGCGATGAATACTTCTTGTATTACCTATTAGATGTTCAAAGTTCAATGGGGCCTGCACATTGAGGTCAATGGGCTGGTAGACTTAGCAGACGATGTGAGTATATGCTGTGTAGGAAGATAAAGGTTGATTTGACCACGGGGTCCCGCATCGCATAATTATGTCCGTGAGCTTCCTCGAAGTTTCGGTATAAGATGGCGTTCTTGTATCAGTTTATCTGCTACCTTTAAAAAATGCAGTATATCAAATTTTATTATTCTAAAATCATATTTTCCTTAATTCAATTCACAATCATATTAAAACATTAATCTTTACAATGAAATTAAAAGCATAGTTATTTTTAGAGTATTGATGTCGATATACGTACGGTAAGGCAGTAAAAGGAAGGACACACCGTATCGAAGAGGTTGCAGGCAACAAAAAACAAGGAGTTATGCTTCGATTGGCGCTTGGCACGTGTACATCTTTGAACGGAGGAAAGACGCGTACTTAATTCTATCTACAGTTAATGTGTTATTAGATGGTTGATCAGCTTCACCAACCTTTGGCCATAAACACGGCGTGCATGGTACTTTGATTGCTTTGGGATAATAAGGTGCAATATGGTTGTTAATAACAAATTATTTTTTAATGAACACTGATATAGCTAAGACTACCTCTTATGAGATATGTAAATTGGGAATAATACCTCTTGCAATATAGCAGTGAATCAATACGAACTTGCTGTTAGATGGGTCGAACTAAACGCAACATTCACTAACTAGTATCTTTAAAACATTTTATTCTTACTTGTTTGTACTCTTAAAACTTGCTTCTGCTTAAATTATCGTTAAAAATACACAACATACGATTGGCTAGTTTTTTTGAACTTTGAGGAAAAAAAATACACGATTTAAACTAAAAATAAATTTTCAAGCCAGAAAGAACATGGTTAAATAATTATTTCATAACTTTTGATGTCGGAGCCAAAACGCACTCTTTAGCTTTAATTTAATATAGGTAGGTAGTTTGTTTGGCACCTGACATAAAATTATGAGAATATTTAAGCATTTCTATTTGGCTAAAACATATCTTTGTAGATTTTCCGTTTGAGTCTGTTATGTTTTGTTGAAAATTTTTGAAGATAATATAGTTGATCATGTCATGATCAGCATTGAAGTTACATAAGTGTGAATAATGAGTCGTATTTTTATTAGAGATGTTTCAATTCTCTCTGGTCACACCTCGACTGGGTCTACATAGTGAAGCTTATTTGGTATCTTAGGGATACCCAAAACCTCTCTGGATCTATCCTCTTGAAACTTAAAATAAATATAATCATAAAATTAGTTTCGATTAAACGACGAGACCTAAATATTTGCTGCAACACATCTGCGAACAAAATATTGGTGGTCGCAAAGCGGCGCAGTACGGATAGATGCGTGGGTTATCACGCGAGATCTAGTAAGTTTCATAGAAAAAACGTTATTATTTCATTTATACTTACGATGTAAGATTCTATACTACTTACAGTTTATTCATGAAGCTGTACACTTATATGTAGTGTTATTTATCGAAAATGTAGATTGAGTTTGCACTCCATTTTATGAATCGTATTAAAAAACTTCACATCAGAATTCTGCTTAATAACATAATAAATAATTACATTTGTCAGATGTTTTAATTGGTATATGTACTTGTTTTCTTTATTTATCGAAGGGTAGTTTGTGAATTTTGTTTACCTGGCCCTTCTCTAATGCTATTAACATATCAGCAATCATTTTTCAAACTTTGTGAGAAGATAGTGTTTCTCGCGCTCTAAGAACTATTTCAGTTTAAAAAAATGATATCTAGTAAGACTCATCGATACCGAAATATTGTTTTCAGATCTACACATTGATACATTCACTCAAACGGGGTGGTCCGATGAAAAAAATATTATGTCATTCTTCGCTTAGGTTCACTCTTTAGTATGGTATTTCTTCATAATATTATTTTATGATATCCTCTTCAAGTTTTTTCTTTGTAAGAACCTATATAGCGGTTCCACGAGATACATATATCTATTAAGAGTTTGAAGTTACGCTAGTATGTACCCTGACCTTGTCCTTTTCTTTGATAGTTGTTGTGGGAGATATAGACAGAGTATGAATACGTTTGATCGGAGCAGTGTCAGGAGACTAGAAGACTTGACGAACTGTTATAGCGGTATCCCGTCCGACGTCATGTTTTTTTGCACATGGTCGAATCAGAGTATCTCCTTTTTTTAAGTCGGTTTCAGAGCACCTCCTGTTTTTCCTTATTAAAGTAGCTACCTCCACTGTCAAAAAAGTCTCTGTGTCAGAAAATACGTAGTACCACCGTATTAACTATATGTAAACGAACAAAGAATGACCGTTTCTCTGTACAAAAGGATTTTAAACATTGTTTAATTTTGGGCATCAATTGTTGTACCTGCACATATATAATATATGGAGTAATAGATAATATTAAGTTACCGTAACCTCACGCTGGAATAGAAAGCGTCTCCATTTACTATTTCGTCTTCAATACAATAAAATTAGTCACTCGGTATACTTGATATTTGAACTAATATATAAATTGTTATAGTTATCTTAGCAATTCAAAACGCGAAATTTAATATAGTGTCGACAACTATAGTGTGATGTGTAACTCAGTAAAACATAAAAATACATTTACAAGTGTCGGAATAAGTGACCATTGATTCAAACACGTCATAATAGTATTTTGCAGAAAGAAGAAAGCTGTAAGTTATCGCGTCTGTGACGCACGGCGTAGTCTTATGTTTTTTATCTTCTATCTTGTCTTTGATGATAAGTATATCGTCGCTCGTTGATGGGTCATTCAGAGATACGCTTCTTTGCAGCTGTATATACCTACATAGATGCTTTATCGTATCCACGAAAATATTCTGCTTTTAAGTATTTTGTTTTATCACAAAATAATATGTGTTATATAGTATTGTTTATGCTAATTCATACCTATACAGGCTTCACGCTTAACTTTGAAGCGAAAGATGGACGCTGTGCTGTTCTGCTATTAAGTGTGTTACCCATCGGACTTTTTTTTTATAAGTATAATAACGAAGCTCCTCCTAATACATACTTTCGACTGGACAACAGAACAGTCGGCTTACTGTTCATTTCTATATTTTAGTATGCTAGTGTTTCTGAATAATACTAGTTTAATTTGTTTTTATCTATGAATTGAATAGGATTTTAATTTATAAATACCTGGGAAAATTCTGAATGTTGTTATTAGGGTTTACCGATCAATTTTAATAACTCATTTGTTTAATTGCACGATCAAAACATTAATACAATTCTTGTAAGTTTGCAATTAAATTTGTCAGCAATACTATACATCACGCCACGTCTCACGACCGCGCGCGGGTCATAGATCTAGCTCATAGATCCTACTAACTATTGCGTTATAAATTTATTGGTGATTGTCGATAATACATTTTAGTCGGATCGTATTTTCGGTAAGAGCGACGACCCGCGGCAGACTGCTTGCCGCCTGGATCAAAGGCACGGCCGTAAGAATAAACATAAATGCGCTGTTGCGCCTTATTTAGAACTGTGATAATAATAACTGTGTGTTTCGCCACCTACCCGATTTCAATATCAGTTTAATTGTCTATACCGAATCTTGCTATACACACGAGTCACGGACCTTGTGGCAATCTTAGTGATAAGTGAGTAAAATAGCTTCTCAATAGCTCCGTAGGGGTCACGTTTTTGTAGTATGGGAGCTCATTGTCTATATATATTAATTAAATCCTGATGCTTTTGACAGATGTAGAACGGAAGATTGGTTTATTTCAGTTATTTTTTCATTCACCTAGTGTCATGTTCATACCTTCTTTGGTCTATTCTGTTGTGGCTTCCAGACTGCCTGAATTAATAGTACATATTTTGTAATCTACTCAAAATTATAGAGCTATTCTGGTTATCTGTATCAATTTTTACTACTTGACTCCGTGCCTCTCTTAAGGAACTTTTTAAAGAAATAAATATATTTCTTGATCTAGCATTAACATATTTAGGATTTATGAAAATCTTAATTTTCCTGCATTGTTAAATATAATCTTCATATCTTATGCTGCCTTTTGATCAGCATTTTACCAATGGACTAGAACATCCTTCTCAAAAAAATTGTGTCTCACAGTTTTTTAATACTTAGAGGAATCAGAAAAACATGTGGTTGCTGTTCGGACTTGCAGACTACATAAAGTGTAAAATCTTTATAGGATATGATGTATAAAGTTTTTTCAATAGGACGCAAAAATATTGTCGAGTTACCTTTACACATGTTTAAAGCTAGAATAAAAAACCCCTTTTGCTAAAAAAAGGGTACTACAACTCTTGGAATATTATGTGGATAAAAATCCTTGGTCTTTAAATTGCTAGCTTTTCAGTGTTTAATGATATATTGTTCTTAAGTAATTGTTTTTAAAAAAGGCTACACCTGTTGAGTTTTCTTGGTGCTCTCTTTTTCAACAGGCCCTCACTGAAGCGCTTTTTTTCAAGATAAAATCATATTTTTTATTTAGTATTTTTAATTGTTTTTTATTATATTTTTTGACGTTCATAAGTGCTTTTTGGTAAGCCCAATTTGAATAAGAATTTGATTTTGATCTTTTTTTTGATTTTTATTATCTAAGTTGATCTCTATGTTTATTGTTTTATCATTTTTAGTCGTGTATAAATGGATTTTAAAAGGTCTTAAGTCAATTTGCCCAAAAACCCGACTTATTGCACTCATCATAGGAGTAGCCACTGCTGCCATATGGTTTCCCATTTTGGGTAGATATCCCGGTCCTGCCCTCTACCGTGTTGCCACCTTAGCCTTTGTTGGCTAGATTCTACGCACTTTTTAGTATATGATAACTCCTTTTTACGATTTTAGCCGAAAGAAGCCCCTTTTCACTGTCTTGAAAATATTACCAAAGTATGAAGTTTTCGACATGCAATCTACAAACAATCTAGCCCTATCTAGCCCTTTTTAACTTATCAAATAGCTCCATCTCAAACCTAAGATGGCGACACTGTCTCTACAAACTGGTAGTAGTTAAATAATAAACAACTTACGCGGTGCTTCATTGTCGGGTGGCGTTGGGGGCGCTGGCTCCGCCATTTTGACACCGTTCTCTTTGTTCATTCGCGATGCGGCCGAGTACGGAGATCGTCTTGCTCTTTTCAATAGTTTTGACCTGCAATAGAGCGAGATGGAAAATAATTAGGAGTATTTTTCTAGTACGAGCATGTTATTTGTTTTTTTTGCATAGTGTAAAGGACGGTCAAGACGATCACCTGATGGTAAGTAATACGTCTGACATAAGCATAGCGGCATTGTTGAGATCCAGCAACTGATCGTTATTATCTCCTCAATGCCGCACTGCGCCGGTCACTTCGAACGACAGATTATTATAATAATACTAATAATTAAATACCACTGACCATCCCACAGCGCCATCTAGCAAGTTAAGCTGAACCTGTATTATGGTACTAAACAAAGAACAACATACTTATTTACATTTTTTTTGTAAATACATTACATATAATACTAGACAACCAGACATTCAAACGACATGTTGATGCACACAAATGTTTGTACGGCCGGGGATCGACCCGGAACCTTGTGTAGCAGTCGAGCCATGCTCAACCGCAAAACCAAATGGGTCGTCAATTATAGGACAGATACAAGGCAATTTCACTAGCTACAGTGCCCTCGTCTCGAAACACAGAATGCTAAACACTAGTATTTCACTATATCTGGCACTGCAGTGGTACCTACCTAGACAACCCGGTACCAAGTCTACCAAAGTATTATGGATAAATTACCTATTGACTGATCATACTAGTTAGTAGACTCAGTACTGAGTCGCTAGGTAGGTAATCACCGCAGACGATTCGTCCCTAGGTGGGACCTCAGTCCTGGAGTCTTAGGTAGGGTATCAACCGAGTGACATAATATCGTCCACTAGGTGGTCGACTCAGTACTGAGTCGTCTAGGTATGTATCAAACCGCAGTGCAGATATCATTCACTAGGATGGTAGAACTCGTATGATGTCTAGGTAGGTTTACTGCAGTGACCGATCTCAATTACTAGGTGGTAGACCAGTTACTGAGTCGTTAGGTAAGGTACCACCGGCAGTGCAGATATCGTCCCGTGAAATAGGAGTGTTATGCACTTTTGGTGTTTCTAGTTAATTATCGGGTCTAAGGACCTAACTCAGTCGTTACTCGGGTGTCGGGCGCATTTTGTGGGGATAAGTTGTCTATCAAGTTGTTGAATCTCCTTAATGCCGCTTTCCATGGTCAGGCGTATCACTGTACCATAAGATGAGCGTCCTGACCGTCCTGTACACTTATAAAAAAAATACCCAACCACCCATAGTCATGCTGTTGGCCTATGGCCTACATTGGGTATAGGCTGAGGAGTGTAGTCATATAGTTACCTATTGACAGCTATAGTAGGCAGCGGGGCCGCGGACACACGACCGCACGCCGCGAGGCAACCCTCACAGCGATGCAAACGCATCTGAAACAAAAATTAAGTGTTTATTCAGTTGAAGTCCTTACAGAACACTTATGAACCTCTCATTTGACAGCTAATTTAGTGCAACCAGTGTCCACATGTTTAGAGTTGCAGTCTAGGATGTATATTTTTAGATAAAACTAAAGACTGTATTTGACTGTATCTTGTTTTGTGAGCTTTAAATAAAAAAAAAGAATGTCAAATGATTATACAACTGGTTCGAACGGTATTTTTTTTTAATTTAACAGGAGGCAGACGAGCTAACGGTTCTCCTGATGGTAAGTGACACCGCCGCCCATGGACATTTGCAAGACCTCAGGTCCCAGAAATGCGTTGCCGCCTATTTATTCTACTGAGAATAATCCATCAGGAAACTCGGTAGTTACTCTTTCAAAAAAAATTGTGTTTTGTACAGAATTGTATATCATATGTTATGATAATACGATTTGATATTAACACATGTTATGGCGTCGGGTGGCTCAGTGGTGTTGAATGTTTGCCTTCCTACGGGAGGGCTGTGGTTCCAAATCCCCACCGTACCAATGTATTTTCGAATTTCGAAATATATATGTACATTATCGACTCTGATAGGTGAAGGAAAACATCGTGAGGAAACCTTCATGCACGACCGCCGAAGAGATTCCAAGGTTGTCGGGTGAAGTCGTCAATCCGCCTGGCCCGGGTAGACGATGAGGCTAATTCAACCTGTACGGGTAGCTCGTGCCCACAGATTTCCAAACAGGAGATGGGGCAGGCCGCGTTTTTAAGTGCGACAAAATGTAAGCTCAACGAGCATACACTGCGCTGCCAGTTACGCTCTGTGAGACGAGTCAAGCGCACGTAATGTTAGAAGAAATTGCCGTTTTTTTTCCCAATGCCATCCGTGCAATTGTTAAATGCTATCATCGCAATGAATCAGTAAATTTACCAAGAAATATAATACTTTCACAGTAAGAACCGAAAGAATTGCGACACTGGGACTAGCCTATAAACTTTGCGGCTTGTCCAGTCTAATTGTAATATTCGGATGTCTGTGCTCGTGCCCCTCGGTGGGGACGTTTTAATGAAGCTGATGAGGACTGAGAGATCTAATGTGTATTAGCGGAGAACTCGCATATTACACCAAAAGATCCGGGTCCGGACAGGGCAGTGCAAACGAAAGAGGTTTTCATAAATGTATTTTTCAAGTGTTCCACATTTATGAATTATACGGTGCTTCGATAACATTGACGCGATGACTGTAACCATATTATTGGCGCTTTGTTTTAACTATCTATTATGGATATTTAAACGTTTCGATTTTTTAAGCGACTACAATGTTGACAACAATATGCACACTTTGTTTGTACCGATATTATTGACCTTTTGGTTGTGTCTATTAATTTGGATACCCTAAGTGCTATTATAGACGTTGACTGTACGAGCCAGCATTTTGCATAAATTCGGATGGCGCTGTGTGAATGTCAGTTGATATTTATTAATTCAATCCATTGGAGAAACACACATTTTTACTCGTTTATACATTAGTAACGATATAAAAACTTCCGCATTTAATTAAATAGACGTTTGGACCTTGATTTTCTCTCATAGAAAAACTTGTTTTTCGATCAGAAATCACGCGTTAAAATTGTGACTTCTTGGAGTGAAATTCAAGTGTCATAAAGTGGACACTTATCCGATGCTCTTACGGTAAAGGAAAACATCGTTAGGAAAACTGCGCACGCCTACGATGAGATTCAAGGGTGGTAGCTTCATTTGACATTCATAAGTGCCTTCCTCGGGCCTAAACTGAATAAATGATTTTTGAAATTGAAAAGGTTGTGCGTGAAGTCGGTCCACGCGGGCCCATTGCGCGTTGGACGACTTCACGCACAACCTTTGAATCTATTCGCAGGCGTGCGCAGGTTTCCTCACGATGTTTTCCTTCACCGTAAGAGCGTCGAATAACGTACATATAATTTCGAAAATTCAAAATGAAAATGAAAAGTGTTTATTCAGTTTAGGTCCTTATAGAACACTTTGAATTTCAAATGAAGCTACCACTGGTTCGGGAGGTAATTTTCTAAACACTGGTACGTTGCGGGATACGAACCTCAGCCCCTCCGGGTAGGAGGGCAACAGTCCACACCATTGAGCCACCGACGCTCTGTATATTAGTTATCATTACCAATGATATAAATTAATAAGCAAACCTCGTAATTCGATAAGGTAGATATGCTTAGTTTGTTTCTAGGTCGAATTTTTTTCATTACATAATATTTATTATGATGTTGACAAGTTATAGAATCATCGCTATTTTCGGTTATCGGTTGGTTGTGGTTGTTTTTACAAAATCACTAATCAAATTCCTTTTTTTAATGTTATAAGTGTATAATACACATGACGGTCAGGACGCTCACCTGATGGTAAGTGACACGCCTAAACATGACAGAGCGGCATTTAAGGAGACCAACAACTGATAGACAGTTATTATCCCCCACCAATGCGCCGTCACCCGAGACAACAGATGTCAGGTGTCTTGAACTCAATAATTTCAAATCAAGACTTGCTAGGAATTCTATTTGATATTCAGCATTTATTCGGTTCAAAGTCAAAGTCAAAAACATTTATTTCAAATTAGGCTTACAAAAAGCACTTATGAACGTCAAAAAATATACAAAAATATAATAAAAAACGATAAAAATACTAAACTAAAAATATGAGTTTTGATGCTTTGAAAAAAAAGGCGCTTCAGTGGTTTGGCCTGTTGAGAAAGAAGCACTCAAGAAAACTCAACAGTGTAGCCTTTTTTAAAAACATGTTCATTTTCCTTAATGTAACAATATATCATAAACACTGAAATAGCTGAGCAGTTTAAGACCACGGGTTTTTATCACATAAATATTCGTCAATAGTGTAGTACCCTTTTTTAGAAAGGTGGTTTTTAATTCTAGCTTTAAACATGTGTAAAGGTAACTCGACAATATTTTGCGGTACCTTATTGAAAAACTTTATACATCTTCCTATAAAAGATTTACCTACTTATGTAGTCTCAAGTCTGGAACAGCAAGTTTGTTTATTCCTAGTATTAAAATTGTGTGAGTCACAATTTTTTTTAAAAGTATGATAGTATTTACGAACGTAAATTAAATTTTCATAAATATATTGTGATGCTATAGTCATTATATTTATTTCTTTAAAAGTTTAAAGGTTAAAGTTTAAAGGTTGCTTTAGTAGATACTAGGTATTTAGCCAAATACCTTATATGTACATATTATTCGGCCGAATACTGAGTACTTAAGCACCTAAGTAATATAGGGCGATCTCGGAAGATCGTTCGAAAAAATAATGAATATCCACTGACATTCACACAGGTGACACAGGGTCATCTAGCCCCAAGTTAAGGGTGACGCCTGTACTATGGGTAGTAAACGGATAAACATACTTATATATCGATTCATTACGTTCAAATTCGTATTTTTATTTCTCTTATATTCATTGAAGTAGTCATCAAACAATAAAGGTACATAATTAGCTTCTGCATTTAAAAATATAAGATGATATTTTCGACGCACAATGGGCCGTTCACTTTTGCTTTTCGTTAATTCGATCAAAGGCTCGCCAAATATTCGGTATACTGCCGAATATATTATTCGTTGCAAGCCTACCAACATTAATAAAAATCCATTTACTTTTAAATAAAAAGCCGATGGATTTAAGATAAAGCCAAGGTCAATATCAATAAAGATAATTATCATAAATCTCAATTATTGTAACATTTTAATAAAAAGGACCTTATATAAAATTAATTTATAAAAGACGTCACGTAAATCTTATCGATACTTCCGTACTAATATTTTATATTTTAAAAGAGAAAGTATGTGTGTCTGTCTGTTTGTTTCACCGTCTTTTACGGCAAAGTGGAGCGAAGAATTGGCATATGGAGATAGTTGAAGGGATGGAAAGGGGCATAGGTTACTTTTATCTCCTGTTAATCCCCCACTTTCCTGATACATATATCCCTACTTGTCAGTTTTGTCACAAAAAAAGCAACAAAAGCACACACAATAATTTTTTTTTTGGAACCCATTAAAAGTGGGCGTGAAATTTGTGTAAGACTACGCAAAATTAGAACAGTTTCATTCAGGTCCTATATCAGTAAAGGGGAAACCGAGTTACCCCGTATTTACAACGAGCGAAGACGCGGGCAAAAGCTAATAATATATAAATTTTAAGAGCTATAGGCAATTAAGTCCAAGGACTTTTTACACGATTACAACAACATGTGACGTTTGGAAAAGATAAAAAAAATGACAATTCATACTAATTATTAACAGCTACTGATTAATCTGGGTTTTTCTTGGCGGGAAAGTGAAGTGTCATGATGCCTTAAGTTTTGTTTTATTTATTAAAATTTGTGTTTATTCAATTTTATCAACCAATTAGTGTTTGTGAACAAACGCAAGTGTAGGCTTATGCAAATAAAACAAATCAGTGTAACGCTGACTTCAAATTCTCATAGACCGCGCAAGGTCTCAATAAAGTCCCAAATCTTCCCTCTGGCTCATGAAGAAGGGAGGGCTTTCATGTATCATGCATCGGTCATCAAGTCATCATTCATTTCATTAAATACTGAATTAAACTAACAAATGACTAGGAATCAGAATCTTAGACCTTAGCCTGTTCCAATAGAACGAACAAAACAAATAAATAACTAATATTTCGTGTCTCTATTCCCCTCAAGATTAAAGATACACATACCCTTAGCCCTAAAGACTGTCTCACCCGTCAGACCAACAAAATCAAATATCACGCTAACCAATATTATAAAGGCGAAAGTTTTGAATATGTTTCTTACTTCTTCTTGTGTAAACGGCAGAACCGACTTTAAAAAAAATGGCATGGAATCTGAAACTCTGGATAAACATAGGATACATTTTACTGCAGAAAAAAATCTTATACCACCAGTCAGTAACAACGCGACCACAGATAGTTGATATAAACGAATTTGGTGGTTTGAGCTAAATTGATTTTGCAGTAAATCTCTGTATACATAAAGGTAGATACGCCATCCGTGCCTTAAAAACGAAACGCCGAAGAGAGTACAGTTTGTACTCTTTTGTTGAGGTGAATGTGTTCGAAATTCGTATATGTGTATGTGTGCTGTCACTGCATTCGGAACACTTTTTTCGATTGTTTTGTGAGCATATCAGGAATCTATACTTTTTTACATCATTGATTAGCACCTCAAAAGTTATCAGCGATAGTAAAGTTAGGACATGTTGTTAGCCATAAAGCTAGTATTAAATGATTCTTTAAGTTAAACAATATTTATTGATAGATTAAATCTTAGTGTTACAATATGACTGTTTCCCGCGTACAATGCTAATGTCAAGAGAGATATATTAGTGACGTGACATCACTCTTCAATTGATTAGGGATGGGTAGCGTTGGTCGTTTCGTTTCCGTCTAACACTAGAAAGAAGAAAATTGTGACATCACTAAACGGGAAACCGTTGCAAACAAAAAAGCATGTTCACGATCTAAATATTTTTAATGTTGATGATTGTAATGTGTTGCCAAACTGGTTCCGCCTGTTACACTTCAAGCGCCCAATGACCGAGAAATGATGGTATCGGTACACGCAATATATTATGTTAAAATCACGGATCTTTTACTGTTTTTACGTCAATGATGTAAAAAAGTATGGATTTGTGATATGCTCACAAAACAATCGAAAAAAGTATTCCCAATGCAATGACAGCACACATACACATATTTCGAATTTCGAACACATTTACCTCAACAAAAGAGTCCAAACTGTACTCTCTTCGGTGGTTCGTTTTTGAGGCACGGGTGGCGTATCTACCTTTATACAGAATATCATTGTTTTAGACGTGGTAGACTCGATATTCGTCTCTTAGTTAGGTACCACCGCAGTGCCAGATATCGTCCCATAAAATAGAAGTGTTATGCACTTTTGTTTTTCGGGATGAGGGCACTGTAGCTAGTCAAATTACTGGGTATAAGTGATCTAACATATGTCGTCTCGGGTGTCGGGCGCAGTGCGGCTGAATCGAAGATAATTACTGTCTATCAGTTGTTGGTCTCCTTCAATGCCACTAAGTCATGGTTAGGCGTATCACTTACCATCAGGTAAGCGTCCTGTACACATTTTATTTCACAGATAGGCAAAAGGAGAACAGAAGAGAAGACTTGCGAAGATATTCAAAGGTTGTGCGTGAAGTCGTCCAACCCACACTGGGCCCGCGTGGACGACTAAGGCCTAATCACCCTATACGGGTAGGCTCGTGCCCCTCGGTGGGGACGTTCAATGAGCTGATGATGAACCTATATTACTTCTCTGCGAATGGTCTTTCCGCTGTTGTCCACTGGGGACCTACCTATGCATGTCATACCTATGCGTAACATTCAAAGTGTACGGATATTTGTAAGTCAAAATACGTTTTGCCATACTGTGACCTCGTCTTATTGATCTTTCCTTAATTAAATTACGTTACAGTCATACGTACACCTTCAGACATTATTTAAAACGTCTAATTTGTCAACATCTACCCATGTGGTGTGATAGTTGAGACGTCTGCAATTACACCAAGGGTTCCGGGTTCGATCCCCGGGCAATACAAACATTTGTGTGAATGAACATGTCCGTTTGTATTGGTCTGGGTGTTTTCTATGTATAATATGTATGTATTTACAAAAAAGTGTATACCCGAATATGTTTATCCGTTGTTTATGCAAATAAACCGGCGTAAGGTTAGTTTGGGGCTAAATGGCACTGTGAGTGGATATTTATTCACAAATGTTTTGCTTAACAGTAAGCAAATAAACATATAATAATAATATGTATATATTTCCAAAAATATATATATAAGAATGTTTATCCGTTGTTTAGTACCCATAATAAAGGCTTCACGCTTAACTTGGGGCTAGATGGCGCTGTGTGAATGTCAGGGGATATTTATTATTATTAAATAATAAGACAGGCACCCAGAGGTAAAAGTACGTTAGTAATGTGAGGGCAGATTCAAATACAGTTTTCAGCATCCCTACTCTTCCCGTGGTTGCCGTAAGAAATGGCTTAGTTACAAAATATTCAGTGGAGAACGTGAAACAACGAACTAGGTTAGGTTAATAGAGACAGCTGTACATCTCCTTAGGGCTTATTTATTTAAGGGAAGTGGACCATTTATTTGACAATTTATGCAGACACAGAAAAGACAAAACACAGTAAACATGGAAAAGGTCGTACAAAGGCACATCTTATTTCACAATGAAATTTCTTCCAGCTGGCCAAAATAAAAGGAAACAAAGTAAGAAAAGTAGGCAAGTGTGTACTAATAATAAAACAAAAATACTCATATATGAAATATATATGATATATGATTATGGATAAATACATAACTAAAAAAAATATATAAGCACCCTAAATTATATTTATTCATATACTATACCGAAATAGACTGTCACAAGCTGTTAATGTAAGTAGTAATGTCATCATCAGCTCATTACACGTCCCCACCGCGGGGCACGAGCCTACTCGTAACAGGTGTATAGGCCTTAGTCATCCACGCGGGCCCAGTGCGGATTGGGCGATAACACAACCTTTGAATCTCTTCGCAGGCGCACGCAGGTTTCCTCACGATGATTTCCTATACCGTAAGAGCGTCGGATAAACGTACATTTGACAATCCGAAAAGACATTGGCACATGGCACGATGAAAGAGATGATGACGAAAGACGTGGAGTCTCCTGTTACCATTAATTTTCCTAGCTACAATGATTTCTTCGTCAAACTTCGTCTCTTATTTCACGAGACGATTTTAGCTATACTGTCCTCATCTACCTAAAGTTCACAGTATTGAAAAAACTTAAAAAAACACCAAACTAAACCAAAAAACGGAGTTAAGTAGCACAAGCAATAACAATTTAAAAACCAACATATCAAGACTAAAATAAGTAAGATTGACATTACCAAGGATATACACTGAAATTTTATCTTTGACTAACGGTAATATGGTTTAAAATACCCTGATAAACGCCACAAACAGTTTATGTATTATTACAGCGGTATGACGCAGGTGCCACACCTCTCTCAAATTGAATAGGCAATCACAATCCTTCATAATATTTGCGAATGCATGCAACTCCATAAACGTTTCTATTATTGTAATTTCAATTATCATAAATAAAATAATTAAATATCCTTAGACCACAGACATCCGAATATACAATTAGACTGGACAAGCCGCCAAGTTTATAGGCAGTCCCAGTGTCGCAATTTCTTTTCGGTTCTTACCTGTGAAAAGTTATTATATTTCTTGGTAAATTTACTGATTCATTGCGATGATGGCATGTTACAATTGCACAGGATGGCATTTTGGATAAAAACGTTAATTTCTTCTAATATTCGTGCGTCTTGACTCGTCTCACAGAGCGTAAACTGGCAGCCAAAGTATGCTCGTTGAGCTTACATTTGTCGCACTTTAAACGCGGCTTAATGAGCTGATGATGATGAAGAGTTTGTTTGTATGTTTATTTGTTTGAATGCGCTTATCTCTGGAACTACTGATACGATTTGAAAATTATTTCAGTGTTAGATAGCTTATTTATCGTGGAACGCATTATATCATACCGTAAGTACAATATGAGCGGAGCGGCAAGAAAGAGTGTTTCTACATAAAGGCTTGTTTGAATATAGAAGAATAAACACAGCCAAAATTTCTATCAATTCCCATTCAAAATCTGCCTCTTCCCAAAATGTCTGATCAAACATTTTACTACGACACCGTATCACTTTGGATTATATTTAAATTAGCTTCACGTCATTTAATTAACCAAGAACAATAATTTACAAATCAACGGGTGGCGTAACGTCGCTATGGGTCCCGGGTTCGAAGCCCGTAAAAACTACCCTTTTACTCAGGATTTACTTGCACTATCCACTGATATAAAAAGTTTAAAAGAGTAACTCGAGTTTCTTGCCGGCTCTTCTCGAAGATCCTACTTATTCCGAACCGGTGGTAGTCATTAAAAAATATAATAATAAGAACAATTTAAAAATATCTGTAACAGATTTATTTGAATAAAGATTTTTTTCTTTCTTTCCATTCATCTTATACGTATCTTCTTCTTCCTCCTCAGCGTGTGTTCGCCCACCGTTGGGCATACGCCTCTCCAACTTTCCTCCACTGGGAACGATTGTCCGTCACCCTTCTCCAAACTGGGCCCAGGATCTCACTGACATCATCGGACCATCGGGTGGTCTGCCTACACTTCTGCTGGCTATCCGAGGTTTCCAATCCAGAACTCGCTTATAGGTATAAACGATTGTATATAAAATTCATATCTGCTGGATTTTAGACTCAGTTATCAGTAAACTGACCGAAGGTCACTCGGGTACAGGTTCGAGTCACGTTTGAATCACGTTTTTTTGACCCTGGTGATAAAGGTGTTTGTTTTATATTTTTATCTTTTTTGTATGATCCGCCATTGAATCTTAAGATTTATTATTAAATTAAATGTTACCGCAAATCGATGGTAACATTTAATTTAGTGAAATTACTGGGTATAAGAGACCTAAAATCTATCGTCCCAGGTGTCGGGCGCAGTGCGGCATTGATGGACGATAATAACTGTCTACCAGTTGTTCGTCTCCTTCAATGACTCTGTTATGGTTAGCGTAACACTATCAAGTGATCACCCTGACCGTCCCGTACATTTATAACATTAAAAAATTAAAAGCATTTATGTATGTTTATACGTTGTTTAGTATCCATATTACAGGATATGGCTTAGTTTGTGACTAGATGGCGAAGTTTAAAATGTTAAGTGTTTTTTTTTATTTAATGTACAATGACCCTACATTCGAGCGTTGGTGGCTCATTGTGTGGACTGTTGCCCTCCTATCGGGAGGGCGCAGGTAATTATTATAATAATTTCGGTAATTATTTCTTTCTTATCTACGATATTTCTCATAAGATGGTTACCTCTTTAGGCTTTCACCCAAGACTTTTTAAAGGAATTTCATGGAAGTTTTTGAATTATTCTCTTAATTTTATTTTTATGTTCATCTCTGTTACTTAATTAGACTATTTGTATTTGAATTGTTAGTTTAAGAGCAGTCCCCCAACGCGAGGTTTTTTTTTAGAATTATTAATAGATTCTTAGGTACTTTAACATTAAGTTTCTTTTATTATTTTTTACTTTTTAAAGGGAAATTACTTAATTCTTGTGTCGGGGGTTTTTTAAATTTTTAATTTAATTTTTATTTCATACTTTTTATAGGTAGGTTAGGTTAAGTTAGATTTTAGTATATAAACAGACACGTCAAACTTATAACACCCCTGTTTTTACTTACTTACTATTGTAATGTACGAATCATTTCCTTTCATTTGATACCCCACTCGGGCATATTTGTAAACAATCGGTTTTTCATTCCCACTTTCATCCCCTATATCTTATAAACGGCTGAACCTATTTTAATTAAACTTAGCCATTGTAATGTACGAATCATTTCCTTTCATTTTATACCCCATTCGGGCATATAACAATCGGTTTTTCATTCCCACTTTCATCCCCTATATCTTATAAACGGCTTAACCGATTTTAATACAACATAGCTAAGAACACGCTCGATTAAATGACCTTTCAAACAAAAAAAAAACTAAATCAAAATCGGTCCACTCGTTTGGGAGTTATGGTGCCACAGACAGACACACAGACTCACATGTCAAACTTATAACACCCTCTTTTTGCGTCAGGGGTTAAAAACAGCGGAGGAAACCTGCGCACGCCTGCGAAGAGATTCAAAGGTTGTGCGTGAAGTCGTTCAACCCACACTGGGCCCGCGTGGACGACTAAGGCCTAATCACCCTATACGGGTAGGCTCGTGCCCCTCGGTGGGGACGTTTAATGAGCTGATGATGAACCTATATTACTTCTCTGCGGATGGTCTTTCCGCTGTTGTCCACTGGGGACCTACAATTCGATAAAGGACAATTACCTGATGTATTGTTATCACACCCGCCTTTTCCGTCATCTTGAATAACACACACTTAAAAAATCACACTGATATCACAGATTGAATAAATAATGTTAAATAATATCACAACATCACTCAATCATCTTCCAGTTCCAAATCGAACGATTCCGCGACCTTTCTTAGCAAACGCAACACGAAACTATCCAATATTTTGTGTAAAAACAAATTGTAATACACCAGTATCCCCCAATATTCGATTAGGCAACGGTAATCGTAAAACATTAATGACGGGACGTCCGCTAGCCGCGGCGTTCGGCCACCGAATGGTCACGATGTGAACTTTTAATGCGCACGCGCATGATAAGATTACGCTCCGGTTCAAATGTGCGCTTTCTGTTATTATCCGTATCATGCGTTTTGCATTAAAGTCATATTTATTTACTACAAGACAGGGGTTCCGTCACGGGCGGGGACCGCGAGTACTTGTAGGTTCGGCTTATTCGCAAAATGTCTACCAGTCGCAAAAGGTCGCTTTCGCAGATTCTCTCTTTTGCACATTGACAGCCCCTAGACATCGACCAGCCTCTATTCGCATTACCGGCACGTACCTACCGGGTAACTTTTCTACCCAAACGTAAGGCGAGGATACACATGCCAGTAAATCAGGAAAATAGCATGAATGTTACTGGCAACTGGCATAGCGCGACACATTTGCAAGTAATACTGGCATGAAAGTTATGTCCTAACATGCCAGTATTCCCATCGCGTATACACAGGACAGTTCGTGAGAGTCTACCTATTCTTGTGCGCCAAAAATGGATAACAATCACAGCAATGAAAAAAAAATGTATTGTAACTAACAATTGAATGTTTAGCTAAATTAATTATGGATATAAACAAAAAAGAAGGGTTCGGGTAAGAAATTGGATTAGTAGAAGGAAAGAGTGAAGAGCAAGTCATAATCTGCTTAAAGAATTGCGTGAAGAAGATCTTGATGGGTACAGAAACCATTGAAGAATACTGGCATGCCCGTAGATGTCGCGTCTGTTCACATATGCAAGTTTGGGAGCCCCCGCGTCCCCTCTCATAATGGGCATGCAAGTAAACCAAATGTTGAGCTACTTGTGTGCCCGTAACCGGCATGCCAGTTAGCGTGGCTGGCACTTGCAAGTAGTTGGTATGTTAGTGTGCAAGTAACGTGCATATCTATCCTAAGCAATATATTAGGTTACCACAAACCCCGCACTGAGACCCCTAGACTCGATATATTTACTGTTATAGACTGAGATCACAGACATCAGAATATACATTAGACTGGACAAGCCGCCAAGTTTTTAGGCAGTCCCAGTGTCGCAATTTCTTTTAGGTTCTTAACTGTAAAAAGTTATTATATTTCTTGGTAAATTTACTGATTCATTGCGATGATGGCATGTTACAATTGCACAGGATGGCATTTTGAAAAAAAAAACAGTAATTTCTTCTAATATTCGTGCGTCTTGACTCGTCTCACAGAGCGTAAACTGGTAGCCAGTGTATGCTCGTTGAGTTACAGTTGTCGCACTTTAAACGCGGCTTGCCCCATCTCCTGTATTGGCGAATCTGTGACTGAGATCATAGTGCACCGAACAAGCTAGTCGCTACAAGAACTATCACACCAAAAAATTTACAATTTTTTTTTTAATCAAAATGTTTGGACAAATACTCTAAATTGGACTGTAATTTCTTGTTGGAATAAATTAACAAAAACTTAACACTTGGGTCAAAATATATACTACTCGTAAGTAATAATACAATCGAACTTGAACTGAATTAATTCAATTAATATTTTGCAATCAAAATCAGTATGAGCGTCGGTGGCTCAGTGGTGTAGACTGTCGCCTTCCTACCGGGAGGGCTGAGGTTCAAATCCCGACACGTACCAATGTATTTTCGAAAAATATATGTACGTTATCCGACGCTCTTACGGTGAAGGAAAACATCGTGAGGAAACCTTCATGCACGCCTGCGAAGAGATTCGAAGGTTGTGAGTGAAGTCGTCCAATCCGCACTGGGCCGCGTGGACTAAGGCCTAATCACCCTATACGGGTAGGCCGTGCCCTCGGTTGGGGACGATGATGATGATGATGATGATGATATTTGCAATAATAACAGCGTCCTTTTGTTCTGACAAATGGAAAATATGACTTTCTTTAATATACCTATCTTTGTTATTGCAAAACTTGAAAATATTATGTACAGATATCTACGACCATCTCCGGGTGTCGATAGATAAGCGAACCGAATCTATTGTTATTAACATTATTTCCTTGTAGCTTTTCAAATAATATAGATAAGATAATTTTCATGCGCATATCTTATTTTAGGGAAGCAAACACATAGATAGAATCAGTCTGGCAATCCAAAGGGGTAACGCTGCCAGTATTTTTGGAACTTTGCCGAAAGGGACTTCTTTTAATTATATTTTTTTTTAGTTTTATTTTTTTTTATTTTTAAGTGTTTAGGGTGTAATATATTTTAGTTACCGAATAATGTAATGTTGTAAATAAAATAAATACTGTATATTGATAGAATCTTGTTCTTATAATATAAATTCAATTAGGGCGAGTCATGTTGTATGAAATCTAGAATATCACTGCATGTCACTCTCTAGACCCAATGACGTCACCACGACGACTTCATTAAGGTCGCTGATGGAGCTGGATGAGGTTAGTGGAGGAACAGGATATCTGGCTCAGAGTGGGGGAAGCCAATGTCTGGCACTTGCGGTGGACTGCAAAAAGTTGAAGAGACACGTAAAAGCTAGTGTTTCAAGTCATTGCACTAGTACATGTTCTCGATAAATACACGTGAATTAAAGGTCAAATATCATGATCATCACTAGTTGTGCATGCCACAGATTAAAATCACTTACTTTGCCGCCATTCTGATGACAGTTCAAATGTCAAAACTTTTAGGTCAAGTAAGATATGACTGCCGTGTCAGAGGTAACGCCAATTTTTTTTTTGTACTCCATCAAAACCTAGCTATTGTATGTCCTACATTGTTCGCAGCAGTATGATATTACCCGTAGTAAATCGTAGTCTATGTAAATCCAGGGTGTGATAGTCTATAACAATCGCTTGAGCTATATAGACATGAAAAATAAACATTTACTCATAAACTTTTTCCTTCGTAATATTATTGTGAATAATAAAAATAAAAGTGACCTGACGGATTAATAAGGTACTGATTACACGGGGTAACCGTCATCGTAACTCGTTGCGCACCTGTTTGATACAAAAAAATACTTTAAGTGATTTCTATGTTTTATATTATGTTTGTAATGAATACTTATTAAATATTCTGATACTAAAGTACTCACTTTTGTTTAATATTGTATAACTGTAGTTAAAAAGAGCGGAGTCACCTGGCACAGGCATATACTTGCTTAAAAGGTGACTTTGACCTTAATTAATAAAATGTAAACTTTCTTTGAATGAAAATAAATATTTTTTTTTTTTTAATCTTAAAACAGCTTGGCCCTACATGAGATCTGATATTTTTTTACAGTTTGCATACTTTTTTTCAATTAGTAAACCTTATATGGTTTTCCTGGCAACATTTAACATGAAATGTTTTTGATGGGTTTTCAGTTCTTTTATAAAGCTGTTGAGTAGTCTTTTTAGGGTTTATTTTTGCTAAGAAATTAATCGTCATGGCGGGGGCACTGCCGTGTCTCCAGATAAGTATGTTTATCAGTTACATTAGGGCTAGACAGTTATGTGAACTTCGGTAGATACAACAGGTATGCAAATACCTATAACGGGCGTCAGTCTTACACAAACATTAATTGGTCAATATATGTTGATTTTAATTTTATAATGTATATGTTTGTTTGTGATGAGATTTTTTTAAATTAGTATTATTATAGATTGAACGAAAACGAAGGCAGTTAAGTTTTACCGTCCAAGAATATACGACTAACCAATCCAAGAGAGGGCAGACATACTCGCCAATGTCACAGTCAATGTCACGGTATTTTCGCTCGTCAACCGGTATTACCGCCGTAGGGCTGGCAACGACCATTTTTGTCGACAAAGTGCACACGACGGTAAGGACGCTCACCTGATGTGACATGCCAGACCATAACAGATCGGCATGGATTGAGACCAATAAATGATAGATAGTTATTATCCTCCATCAATGCCGCACTGCGTCCGACACCCAAGACAACAGATGTCAGGTCTCATATACCCGGTAATTTTACTAGCTACAGTGCCCTCATCCTGAAACACATAAGTGCATAACACTTCTGTGGTACCTACCTAGACGACTCAGTATCGAGTCTACCACCTAGTAAAGAATTTGAAAACTTGTGAACGAATAAGTAGAAATAAAAGAAACTTACACGTTGCGCCTACCCCAAGTTATCTTTAAGCATGGCATACGAATGACAACCGTTCAAAGAATAATTTTGTTATATTTAGAATAGTTATAAATATTACATTAAATTACATTCTGACGCTCTCTTAATTTTAGACTTGAATGACGTTTGTACAAATTCAAATTTATTCGGTTATTAACGGTACTATTCAAAATGGCGTATCATATCTGTCATCTAGATCAATAAACCTACGTAATAGTAGAAACATTACCATATTTTGCCTGAGAAAGACTTTGGATTTCACAATCTTTACCTATTTCTTCAGGCATATCAGTATACAAATATAATTTTATACTTCATTCAAGTTCTAATTCTAGCCATCCAGCGTCGTACAAAAATCTCAGCTTTAGCTGAGTGGTATCAATTTCGGTAGCAAAAAACATTTATATTGTTATTTTTACGAGAAATTTGTACTAAATCCGTGGTTTACAAACGGTAAATGAAAAATGGTTAAGTGGTCGCTAAATAGTGAAGGAGCAACTTGGTTAAGGAGCAAATAATAAAGAAACAACTGGGTAAAGAACCAACTTTGTAAAGGAGCATAATGGTGGTGGCACATAAGTCAAGGAGTAAATTGATGGAACTCTTTGCCTCCTTATGTGTTCCCCGATCATTACAACCTGGCCGTCTTCAAGGCAAGAGTGAATAGGCCGTTTCAAGGCAGACATGATGTATCCTTGGCCGCATCAACACTTACCATCAGGTGAGATGGCGGTCAATTGTCTGCCTATAGAGGATAAAAATAATGGTGAAATGAAAATTTAAAATAATAATCTTTTGCCAGCCCTAACGATAAACAAGATAATGTTAAAATGATTTGTCGACCCACTTCCGATTAACCTACTTTGCAAAAAGAGATTTCCTTATCAAGTTTTGTTCTAAGAACGTACGACATTTTCCTTGCAGATTGTATCTATTTACCTCTCTCTCTTTTCAAACTATCGCAACACTGCTGGATATGGGTCTCCTCCATTATCCGCCAGATATCCAGGTCCTACGCTTTTCTCATCTCTTCACCAGAGACCTTTAGCAAGTCCTGGTCCATCGGTACTTGTGTCCTACGTTACGCTTGCCGAGACGCGGTCTCCACTCCAGAACTCGTCTGCTCCCGCGCCCGAGGTGAGGTTCTGCGGCATACGTAACCAGCCCACTGCCACTTTAACTTGCTTGTTCCGGTGAGCTATGTCGGTAACTTTAGTGCTCTTACGAATGAGATCGTTTCTGATTTCATTCCTTAGAAGACCTTGGGCATTGCTCGCTCTTCATCACCATCAGCTCATTAAACGTCCCTACCGAGTGGCACGAGCCTACCCGTTTAGGATGATTAGGCCTTAGTCGTCCACGCGGGCCAAGTGCGGATTGGACGACTTCACACACAACCTACGACTCTCTTCGCAGGCGTGAATGAAGGTTTCCTCACGATGTTTTCCTTCAACGTAAGAGCGTCGGATAACGTACATATATTTTCAAAAATTCGTAAACACATTGGTACGTGTCGGGATTTGAACCTCAGCCCTCCCGGTAGGAAGGCGACAGTCCACACCATTGAGCCACCGACGCTCTCGCTCTTATGATCCATTAAATAACCTATTTAAATGCTATTAAAGTACAGCTCGTCCAATGCGAGACTAAGGGCTTACTTTCGATAGAAAAGTGTTTTGTCAGAATTTCCAAGCTAAGCGGTCGGGTTAGAGATACCCTACCCTATAAAAGGTTTAGTGAGGGAGCGTTTTTATATCTGCTTTTAAACTGACAATTATAAAATTGCAAAATTAGTTTAAAATCTATTTTTTATCTATATCCGCAAAACAGCCGTCATGATAAACGTCATTAGGTAAATAAATGTTGACAATGATAAACATTTATGCAGCGCGTTTTTAGATCAGTCCTTTTGCTAGTGACAATAATTACGTCACGCCAATAAATGAAAATGGCGTCATGTTAAAAAGCAACACTGTGCGCTTTTTAAAAGTGGCCAAGTGCGAGTCGGATTCGCCCTTGAAGGGTTCTGTAGCAAGTAACACAATATGAAATTATTAAGTGTTAAATATCTTCAATTTTAAAGCAGTTATTAACAGATTTATACCAGTTACTACATATTTAGATATGGTTGTCGGAAACGGAAGAAAAATATGTTTTTTGCACTACTGAAGACGTCAACGTTTTAGGTTAACAAGTGATGCACTTTTAGTTATTATATAAATTAAAGATTCGATGATTAATAAAACGAGTACCAGAAATAAATTAATAAATATCCTCTGCGCCATCTAGCCCCAAGTTTAGCGTGAAGCATGTATTATGGGTATTAAACAACGGATAAACATACATATACATTAGTCTTGTAAATACATACATATTATACATAGAAAACACCCAGACCATTACAAACAGACATGTTCATGCACACAAATGTTTGTATAGCCCGGGGATCGAATCCTTGGTGTAGTAGCCGACGTCTCAACCGCTACACCATATGGGTCGTCAAATATGTTTTTGCACTATTTAAGACGTCAACGGTAAGGTTGAACAAGTGATTTACTTTTGAAAAAAAATTTAGTTATTAAATAAATTAAAGATTAGATGCACTTAGCACTTAGTGTTCCAGTTACAAAATCTTTGTAATAAATTATTGTAAAGCTATTTGTACGTAAATGACAAAACTGTAACCACTGATATAAAAAGATTAAAAGAGTAACTCAAGTTTCTTGCCGGCTCTTCTCGAAGATCCTACTTATTCCGAACCGGTGGTAGAGTCACAAAAAATATGATAATAATAACAATTGACGATTCAAAAGTATCTGTAACAGATTTATTTGAATAAAGATTTTTTCCTTTCTTTCTTTCTTTCATGATAAATAAAATGAATAGTCCAAATAGTAAGAATTAAAATGTAATAAATCACGTAATGTTTCCGAATTTTTAAACCCAATCAACATCCAAACTGAAACATTATTAATATTATTTATTTTATTATCTTTAGGTCGAAACGTCAACGTTATCATTCACGCGTCCTCGCCAAGTTATTTCAATGTCAATATATGAAAAGTGAAGAGTCATTTAGTTGTCATATCATGTAATTAATTTTGTTTTTAAACCAAAATTGGGCAAACAGCATAAAGAGCTAGCAAATAGCAGCTTGTCTGTTAGGCTGACGATCGCACAATTCAACCAACTTCAATGATATTCTGTATAGGGTAACGGCACTAGTAGTCGGCCCCGCACCAGTACTCAGCCTTTTCCCGTTTAAAACCAATAGAAAATAGCGCTCTAATAGAAACTAACCAATCAAATTATTTTTAATTGATTCTGTGACTTCTCATTGGTCGATTCAATTCCAATCATATTAGCTAAGTGGCTGCAAAACGATACTCTAAGGTTTTGCAGCCACTTAGCTAATATGATTGGAATTGAATCGACCAATGAGAAGTCACAGGGCCGACTACTAGTGCCGTTACCCTATATTAAAGTAGATACGCCATCCGTGCCTCAAAAAAGAACCGAAGAGAGTACAGTTTGGACTGTTTTGTTTATGTAAATGTACGCTCATTCGAAATATGTGTATGTGTGCTGTCACTGCATTCGGAACACTGTTTTTGATTGTTTTGTGAGCATATCACGAAACTATACTTTTTTACATCATTGACCAACTTGTAGCAATTGGCCATCGTAAAAGTCAGCTATCGGATAGGTGAACGAAAAATGTATCTCGAGTCCCTATGCGCTTTGGAAGGTACTAACGTTTATTAATATTATACAATCAAACTACGCTTATGTTACCCTCAAATGAAAATACATACAAGTTAACGAAACACGGGCAACAATAAAATTGCTTTAAAGTTTACTTTGATATATTAATAATAATTTTTATTCATTTCCATAAAATAAATATTATTATTAAATGGAAATAAAATGATAATACGGCAACAATTGAATGAAATTAAATTAAAGGTTAGGTACTTAAATCGTGAAACAATTAGAGTTCCATTATAATTACATAAGGCCATTTTACTTATAAAAAAAATACATTTTGCAACACAAATAGCAATCTGTGGGGACGACCAAAGATTACTCTAATTCGTGTAAAACATCAATAATCTAAAACTAGTGATTAATTAAGACCGCTTTGTGTGTAACCGTGCTAATCCATCAATGTTGAAAGCAGATATTGGCTCTGTGCACGATTACAGCGCCAACTAGCGTCCACAACTTTGTGGGCTCTGTCACATTGACATTTAGGTCGTATATTTGTAAAAAAATATCGAAATGAAAAAATAACAAATATTTTCGACTAATAAATTGTTGTGATACCACGATTTGGGTGGAAAAAAGGTTATCAAAACATTTTGGTCATTCAAATCAAATGAGGTAAGTCCGAAAAGTGTGTTTAATTTTGATTGTGTTAGGGTTTGTTTACTTCATTAGTTGTAGTTTTACAGTAAAACAACAAGAAAAAGCTACTTTAATGGTTTCATTATATAACAGTAAATATATTTAAATGTTCCTGTATCGCTAGTAATAAATTAAATATCGTTTTCAGATCGAAATGAGTGTTGTTTTGAAGACCGGGTTTGTGAGTGTTTCAATATCAAACTTGCATTTACTATTTCTGCCAGTATTCTTGCAGTTTACAACACAACAACTACTGTGACTCATTTTTGTTAGCGGACTAATGCGATTAATTAATGATATTAAAATGTATTTATGTAGAATTGCTTTGCCATTGACAGATACATCTGATGACAGAGCTTACATTATTTCTACTTTTGACCACCATAAGCGTTGCGAATGTTGCGATTAACTATGTTACCCCCACCTAGTACTTCGCACCCACCGAATACGTTTCTCAAAACACTAATGCTAGCGCGTTACAAAGTACACTTAACGCCATCTATTAGTACTGAAGTGAACTAATTTAAATTAGACAACTGGTTTTACTCTTAAATTACAAATTTTAACATTATCTATCGAAAATAAATTCAACCCACAGATCAATTACATTTAATTTAATCAAAAATAAAAAAATAATGCAACTGAACAATACACAAAACTTTAACTATTCAATCTAATTGTTGACATTTCTTACAGGATTCAGGATGACTGCTAGGGAAGCGGTGAAGGATTTTGGCTTGAGGAATTTAGGAAACGGCACCCCTGGAATAAGTTTCACAAATATAAATAAATATCCGCTGACACAGCGCCATCTAGCCCCGAGTTAAGCGTGAAGCCTATAGTATGGGTACTAAACAACGGATAAACATACTTATATTTTTCATTTCAGTGTAAGAATGAAGTGTCCCGAAAAAATATGATTTGTGTGGGTAATTTTTCCCTTATGGCAACACTTTCGTTTAGCACTTCAAAACTCATTGTTCAATGGGACCGAAGAATTGAAGATACAAGAAAGATTCCATGAGTGCCTTTCTAATGGAATCTTTCTTGTAGTCAATTATGCGATCCAGTCTGCAATGTTTTTACCAAACTGGCAAGAATCGCACAAAATAACATCCGGTATGCGGTCTCGCGTTGGAATTCTACCTACAACCCGATCGCGCAGTGGTTTAAGCCCAACACTAGGCCATGACGGCACCAAACTGTATAGGAAAAATAACCGCTCGGCTATTTTTTCAAACATTAGTCTGCCTATTTGTTTTTACCGCTAAATAACAACGAAATTTAAAAACGCGGCAAAATGCGAGACGGACTCGCCCATGGAGGGTCCGTAGCAGCAAGTAAAATAATAAGCAAGTTGAAGTGGCAGTGGGCAGGGCACATAGTGGGAGGTCTTCGTTCAGCAGTGGACATTCTAGGTTGTAATGATGATGATGACAATGAAGTAAAATAATATAAAATTATTATTTAGTTCGGCACCTACTACAGATTTATTATTAGAAAATAGTGGTTCATCGTTTAAGACGTGAAAAAAAAATACTTTTTTTATTTGGCTATGTAACCCTGAAAAAAGCAATGACAGTGTCTCACCCATTAGCATGCCGCAACGAATCCGCTCCGGGCAGCGGCAGCTAGCATTCTCGTTTCAGCCAATCAGTGTTATCCAATTAAACGTCACCGCGACACAGACATATTGTGTGACCTGAAATAAAAAACACATTAGCATGTAAATTTAAATGTTAAAAAAAAACTTGGTATGCAAATTTCGCTGAAATCCATAAATTCATGGCCGTGCGGCTAGAATTATTCAGACTTTTAAGACAAAAAAAATATTCATACTAGCAAAAGGGTAATTCTGCTAAGTAACGGTTATATAATACCATTTTACTATTATTATACGTTAATTTACAATAGCTATTAATATGTAAGAGTAGGAATCAGTAGGGTCGGATCAGCCATATAACAGGAGTAGCAAAGGTGCTTCAAGTGGAATATCTGTTTGGCTGCAACAAAATAAATAAAAATTAAAAGAAGCATAAATTGTGACAACCCATTTGGTGTTGCGGTTGAGAGGTGGACTGCAACACCAAGGGTTCCAAGTTTGATCCCCGGGCAGTACAAATATTTGTGTGCATGAACATGTCTGTTGAGATGATCTGGGTGTTTTCTATGTATAATATGTATGTATTTAGAAAAAAATGTATATAAGTATGTTTATCCATTGTTTAGTACCCATAATACAGCTTCACACTTAACTTGGGGCTAGATGGCGCTGTGTGAAGGTCAGTGGATATTTATTAATGTTACAAGTAACTTAGGTTATATGGCTTATGCTTGGGTAGATAAAAAAATATCTAAAACTTTGTTGCTTTATGATAAATTAAAAAATGTAGTAGAACTTTAATGGTTTTTTACATAAATATGGATTTTAATTAATGTAACTAAACATATTTATAATACCAGATTTGTACCCCTCAAACCGCTTAATATTAATACCCTAAACTAGGGATCTCTGAAACAAACCAGGCACCCCTTGACAGAATTTGCTACAGGCCCCACGCTGCCATAGCATAGCTTATTGAGAGATTGGGCTGTAGCCCACGAAAGCCCACTGCAGATTAATGAGTGTTGTGGTAGTCTTTCGAGTTTGGAACCAAAACTGACGGCTTAAAGTGTCCTCCATAGAATCATCTTTCTTTTCAGATAATCAGGTGATTCAGTGGAATTGCACAAAGTGATGCTTCCCCACCGGAAAACCTATTTTAGTTTGGTCCATAGATTGGGTCCATCACCCAGTTGAACGTTAGGCCTGATAGACTATGGAGCTATTTAAAAAAATAAGCACTATTAATTAATGATGTCAAAAGAAATAAGATTATATAATGTCACAATATTGCTACATATATCTTTTACAAATCGATAATAAACAGAATAGAAGAAAAAGTATGCTAGAAATTTAAAGATGTTACACATTTTTTTGTTCAAGTTAAAAGATTTGTATTTTAAGATGTATGTACTTTTAAATTACATAAATGTGTTTCTAGTATTTGTATTAAAAAACATATATTATTTTGGGTATCCAGGCCGTTAAAAGGTTATTAACTCAAAAACATTCAATATAATTGTAAAAGTATCACACAATATCAACAAAAACAATAGAGCACAGATAAAGTGAAGTTTTATTAAAAAGTAAACAAGTGTTAATTGCAGTTCATTTTACTCATGAGTTACATAGTATATTAATGTTTTGCTTACAAAAGGGATACAAAGTAGAACAGACCTTAATCAGCAGTGACTAAAGGTAGAATAGCACTTGATATGTTATCTTATTTATTATTCCTAAACTCAGATTGCTCTTTCATATAACTTGAATGTTTGCTAACATAGAAAACTTGTATAGTTAGGTCAACATTCTGGCATGCCTTTATCTCTGGCCACTTATAAGCAAACAATACTTTCAAAACCTTTGTTTTCGATCTTAATTGTTAGCATGAAGTCTAGGTTGGATATCAGTAATTATAATTATCATGGGGCCCCAAAAATTACATTTACTTTTAAGTTGATTTCTGTATGCATTTAAAATGTAACTAATGCAAAGTACAACAGATTTGTGGTAAAAAATACTTTAGTACACAAATCTGGTAGTAACTACTTAGTGGAAAGTTTGGTTAATAAGTCCCCAGATACAAAATTCGTACTGTGAACCCGACCTCAAACTTGCATCAAGGAAATGTTCGCAAACTATGTAACATTAGCAAATTTCGAAACATACAACTCACCGACAGATAAAAAGATTCCGAGTCACGATACTTCCAATTGGTATGAGATAAATCCAAAGAAATAAAAACTCAAATAAATCACGTTTCCAACTAGAATCGCGGAAGCTGAGGTGACAGACATACAAATGGACGAAAGGTAAATCAAAAGTCCAACAACAAAAGTCAAACTGACATGCCACATTCCTTTACATGTAATAAACATAAATACAACGTTAATAATGAAAAAATAAATACAATACTATGACAATCTTTCAAGATACGAACAAGATTGAACACATATACAGCCACCTAAATACAGCTATATTATTATAATGTTAGATGGCCTGCATACCTTTATTGGACATGGACTTTGAAAAAGTAATCGCATATCGTACTCTCCGAAGCACTCTGTACTCAACACCCACGGCGCCCGGATCACGTATCGATCTATCGATCTAAACGAATGCTTTTTTAATATATTTTTTTCTCTATTGGTCACCGATCTCCACCGAAAGCCTACATTTACTATAAATAAATCGTTACTGTCTATCCATGCCACAATAAATTTTAAAATAACATGTTTTTATTCGAAACGTTACGTGAACATGAATCATTAAAGACAATACCACATCCACAAATTCACATACAATACATAATCACACTAATCGCCTAATTAACGAAAGTTTGGGATTGTGTATATATGTCTGTGTATGTGTTCTGTTAATAGATGCAGCGTTTTCAATAAAATTTGGTGTGGAGGTAGCTGTCACCTTGGATTAAGATTAACATACACAAAGTTACGTCGCACCCTGAGGGGGCTCGCGCCCATTGGTACCTATATCTATTACATCTATTACATATAAAATAATTGGAATATATTGAAATAATATATTTTTTTCATGCATATGAATTTTTATACTGTATATACACTAATACAATTTTTTTAGAATTTTGTTTGTCAGGCTAGCTTATCTCTATTAGAGATTTCTTCCAGCAGGAAAAACAATAAATGATAACATATGTGTGCATGAACATGTATGTTTGTATTTGTCTGGGTGTTTTCTACGAGTATGTATAGGTAATAAGTACGTATTAACAAAACGCATTATTATAAATTCGTAACAGTTTTGAATACCTAATAAATGAACTACTTATTTCCAAGAAGATAATTATGATAAAGCTTTGCTAACGGTTGAATTATTGCATTGTTTATTAGGTTAGATAACGTTAATTGTGATTTATAGATGTAAATACCTAATTAATAAAAACAAACCACGACATCATTGGTGTTGTTATTTCGATACCAACTTCTAATTAATGACTAAGTAGGTTTTGCGCGTGATTTCGTCCAAGTGGAATGGATACTTTGGGTTCAAACTAAATTTAGCTCGCTACTTCGTTTATATAAATAAAAACTGCGAATTGCGATGTCTCCAAAAATATTCATTTAAAACAAATGGTGTAAAGGGCAATGTGGTTTTAAATTAACCAATTGTGGTGAATAACGTATTTATTTCAGATTTGGATGAAGATTATAAGAATTATAATTATTTTTTAAATTTTACTTTTGTATTACGTTTTTTTAATTCTTACTGACCTTGGGAAAAGGACATGCTTTAGTTATATTTCTATGTTACTGACAACCCCACAAAAAAGAAAATGTCAAGTTGTCAACCATTAAAAAATCTCGCGCGCCATTGTCCGCGCAAGACATTTTTCTCACTTCAAGAAAATATTGAAATCTTTTGTATAAATCAAATATATTATTCAAAAGTGTTGCAAAATGGGTTTGCCAGGCATGCCGGAGGATAAACTGCCTCCATGCTGGTCGGATGATGTCCGTATGAACGCGTTGTTTGCTCCTTTTAGAATAAAATCCGCAAATCCCGAATCTTGGGATATGAAAATGAAGTTTTGGTCTGATATGTTGAGACAGTGGTGCAAATGTAAAAAGGATCCGATAGTATCGGCTGCCGACGCAAAGTTTGCTTTTCAACGAAAAGGAAGAACACCAGCGTGCATTGATATAGTTGTAGAAGAAATGATTCGGTAAGAGATTCGGAATAAACATTGGAATATTTGTTTTTATTTTCATGTTTAAAGACATTTTGTACTCACTACGATAGTTTAGGTACAAAGGTAGGAGATTTTTAGCTGGTCAGTGTACTGTTACTAAGATTTAAATGCCAAAATCAGTTGAAGGTCACAGAATTTTATCACTAGTTGTTTCTAACAACTATGTATTATGAGGCTGAAACTGGCAGAAAATTGTAGCAGAAAAAACCGTGATGGTCCGGGACGACAAAAGCCTTAGTACCAAAAAAAGGCTGTTTTCATTAGTCACCTTTGACTGAAACGTGCAAATATTTCATATAATTTTAACATATTCTATTGATAACAGGGACCAAGTTCATTTTCGTTCTTTTTTTTTCTGCCAATTTCAGCCTCATCTATGTATTGTATATTTTACAAAAATGAAAATTAAACAATTTGGCATAAATAAAAAAAATCATTTATTTCGAATGTGAGTGCATAATGTTAGTAACAATTAAACTCAAACAACTATGTTAGTAAAATATTCCTTGAGTACAAAGAGGGTAATTTAGAGTCTTTGGCGGTATGAACGCGGGTCCAGTGCTGACAATGACACTGTCCATGCCCAATCTCGCCGCAACCATCTGCATGAGACTGCCGCGTACATGGTGGATCAGGGATGCAATATGTTTTTGAATTATGGTTGAAAAACTATCAACCTCAGTGTTTGCTAGCTGTTATGTATGTCAATTGTGTTTTTATAATACTAGCATACTTATTATTCCAAAACTGTTTTATTAAACATTCCCCACCGAAGGGCACAAGCCTACCCATATAGGGTGATTAGGCCTTAGTCATTGACACGGGCCCAGTGTGGGTTGGACGACTTCACATATAACCTTTGAATCTCTTCACAAGCATACCCAGGTTTCCTCACAATGTTTTCCTTCACCGTAAGAGCGTCGGATAACGTATGTATAATTTCGAAAATTCAAAAGCATTGTATATACAGTTTTAATTGGCAACTAAGCACTTAAATATTAATTGAAAAATCAATAGAAACCTATTGTGGTTTTCTATGTACAATATGTGTGTATGTACAAAAAAATATGTAAAAGTATGTTTATCTGTTGTTTAATACCGATAATACAGGCTTCACACTTAACTTGGGGCTAGATGGCGCTGTGTGAATGTTAGTGAATATTTATATTTAGATTTATTTCTAACTGGAGTTTTTCTGCCAGTTTCAGCCTTATAGCGAATAAAATTTATTAATTCATAATCTTTTCGATTTGCAGAAGTGGAGAGCTGTCTCCATTGTCAAAGTACCAGCAGATACTCCACAATGGCCCTGAAGGGTGGGTACGGTGGGGAGCGAGGCTAGCTTTCAAGCCAGCAGCCATTGCTTTAACGGCAGTATCTTCACTGATACCAGCAAGGCAGGCTATTGATAATGATGGCTTGCCGAAAGCAAGTATAGACATCACTCAGAGGCTTGTCTTGGAGAGTGCTGTGAAGGTAAGCTTGCACGCATACATACCGTTTTCAGATCATTACAGCTGTATTGATTGAATCAAACATGGACTTGATAAAATAAAGAAATGAATGTTTGGATATAACAAGTCTGTCCATATTTCAACTTTCAATAATTGATGACAAATTAGATAGATATTTAATCATCATCATTAGCTTATTAAACATCCTCACCAAGGAGTACGAGCCGTGGAGTGTCGGATAATGTATGTATAATTTCGAAAATTCAAAGGACATTGGTATGTGGCGGGATTTGAACCTCCAGATAGGGAAGCAAGAGTCCACACCTAGTTACTTATTTAAGAAATAGAGGAAGCCAAAACATTTAACGGAAAGATGTCTTCAAACAGACTGTGACTCCAAAATGGAGAACACAAATGACATAAAACAATGGAAGTTTTTTAGAGAAGCGCTATTCCAATATTATATTAAAAGGGCTTTGTAATTATTATGTAAAAAGAGCGTCGGTGGCTCAATGGTGTGAACTGTCGCCCTCCTGCCACGTACCAATTTGTTTTCGAATTTACGAAAAATATATGTACGTTACCCGACGCTCTTACGGTGAAGGAAAACATCGTGAGGAAACCTAAGCACGCCTGCGAAGAGATTCAAAGGTTGTGCGTGAAGTCGTCCAACCCGCACTGTGCCAGTGTGGACGACTAAGGCCTAATCACCCTAAACGGGTAGGCTCGTGCCCCTCGATGGGGACATTTAATGAGCTGTGATGATGTAGGTAGTGTGATCCCTTTAAAAAAAAAGTTTTATATAACGCTCCTTCCACAGTTGGGTAACTAGCACTGAATCAAACATTGCCATCTTTCTTTTAAATATGCATTAATATATAATAACAATAATATTATAAAGGCAAAAGATGTGTGTGGGAAAGTTTGTGTTTGATTCTTCACCTCCTTCGTTCACCTCTGAAGTGGTTTTATTAAAGTTTGCCATTTAGTTCGGTTAGTTAGGTTAGTTTTACTGCACGAAAGCATCTTTCCATGGTAACACCACAGGGCACAATAATAATAATATATATATTTTTTTTTCAGGAACAAGCTGAAGAGCTTCTCCAGAACTATCCACCTGGTTTGGAGAGGATAGGTACTATTGAAGAGCTGATGAAGCATGCCCAGTGGCAGCGGGGCAGGGAAACCTTTGAAGTTTTACTAGGTACCTGGTTTCCAAGGTGCTGCCGTGAAGAAAGACGAGGTGGTCAAACTCGGTGAGTCTAGTTCTCCATATTCTCATTTTTATTATGTTATAAGTGTACAGGACGGTCAGGACGTTCACCTGATGGTAAGTGTGTAATACGCCTAACCATGACAGAGCGGATTGAAGGAGACAACAACTGATAGACAGTTATTATTACCCTATCAAAACGCCGNAAAGGGCTTTGTAATTATTATGTAAAAAGAGCGTCGGTGGCTCAATGGTGTGAACTGTGCTCCTGCCACGTACCAATTGTTTCGAATTTAATCGAAAAATATATGTACGTTACCCGACGCTCTTACGGTGAAGGAAAACATCGTGTGAAACCTAAGCACGCCTGCGAAGAGATTCAAAGGTTTGCGTGAAGTCGTCCAACCCGCACTGGGCCAGTGTGGACGACTAAGGCCTAATCACCCTAAACGGTAGCTCGTGCCCTCGATCGGGGACATTTAATGAGCTTGATGATGAGGGTGTGAGTCACACTTACCCTTTAAAAAAAAGTTTTATAACGCTCCTTCCGCAGTTGGGTAAAACTAGCACTGAATCAAACATTGCCATCTTTCTTTTAAATATGCATTAATATATAATAACAATTATTATAAAGGCAAAAGATGTGTGTGGGAAAGTTTGTTTGATTCTTCACCTCCTTCGTTCACATTGAAGTGGTTTTATTAAAGTTTGCCATTTAGTTCGGTTATGTTAGGTTAGTTTTACTGCACGAAAGCATCTTTCCATGGTAACACCACAGGGCACAATAATAATAATATATTCCATATGTATTTTTTTTCAGGAACAAGCCGAAGAGCTTCTCCAGAACTATCCACCTGGTTTGGAGAGGATAGGTACTATTGAAGAGCTGATGAAGCATGCCAGTGGCAGCGGGGCAGGGAAACCTTTGAAGTTTTACTAGGGTACCTGGTTTCCCAAGGTGCTGCCGTGAAGAAAGACGAGGTGGTCAAACTCGGTGAGTCTAGTTCCCTATTCTCATTTTTATTATGTTATAAGTGTACAGGACGGTCAGGACGTTCACCTGATGGTAAGTGTGTAATACGCCAACCATGACAGAGCGGCATTGAAGGAGACCAACAACTGATAGACAGTTATTATTCCCTATCAACGCCGCATTGCGCCTGACACCCGAGACGACTGATGTTAGGACTCTTATACCCAGTAATTACACTAGCTACACATGCGCTGTCGGCGCCCATACAGGTAACTATGAAACCATCCAATCACCGTTGGAGATATGAGAACGCAAGATGGAGAGCAGAATATCAAAATCTACAAAGCGTTACTGAAATCAATCTCCTTTTCCAGCGGAGCCGGATAAGAAGGCGACCCCGGTGACGGAATCGGACGAGGCCCTGGTGAAGCTGGTGTCGTGTGAGGGTCGGCTGGTCGGTGAGCTGGCGAGGCTGGTCCGGGAGACGGCTGCGGCCGAGGCTGACGCCAGGGCAGCTCTCGCGATGGGGAACAAGCTGGCCGTAAGTGTCTATGGAGGAGTCTATCTAGATTCTAGATCCAGTCTATATGGAGTCGTCGGTCTTGAAAGGTGGATGCAGGTGTTGAGCAGGTAAGTTTTCAAATAATGAGTCTTTTAATATTATGCAGCGTGCGTGTAATCTACAGTCAATCAATCAATGGAGTCAATCAGTCATGCATTTTGTAATTTATCGTATTTTAATATAATAGTAAATTTTTATCAATCAATCTATCAGTGGAGTGATTGATCAATCAAGAATTTGGATGCTCATAATTATAAAATTTTAAAGCATATTGCTATCAATTAATCATTCTACAGTTAATTATCATTCAATTAATAATCGGAATGATTGATCAATCAATAATGTTGTAGTTAGAAATCATCATATAATCAAGTGGAATTTTAGACAATAATTTATCAATCAATCATTAGAGTGATTCAAGTATCTTGTAGTTAGTAATTTACAGCCATTTATGAATCAAACAAGCATTATCAAGTTCCCATCGTAACAATCTTCCTCATGGTTCCATCGAATTAAGCAATCATCAGTCGAATCCGTATCGATGTAGCTACATACGGCTCCCGTGTATAGTGTGTGTTGCGAGGGTCGGGTGGTCGGTGAGCTGGCGAGGCTGACGCAAGGGCCGCTCTCGCGATGGGGAACAAGCTGGCCGTGAGTGTCTATGGAGGATGTCTATCTTATAATCTATCTAGATACAATCTAGGGTGAAGACAGCATACAGGCTTGTTCAGTGTCGTCGGTCTTAAAGGTGGATGCAGGTGTTGAGAGCAGGTCAGTTTTCAAATAATGAGTGTAGCAAGATTTGAAGCGTGTAAGTAATCAATGTAGTCATTTGTCATTCAATCAATTTGTCTTATTTGTATCAATTAATCATTATAGTGATTGATCAATCAAGATTTACGATGCTTGTCATTATTCGACCTCAAAGCATATTGCTATCAATTATTATTGATCAATCTTCAGGTACTTACAATTCAATCAATCATCGGAGTGATTGATCAATCAATAATATTTTAGTAAGTAAACATATAATCAAGCGCTATTATTGACAATAATTTATCAATCAATCATTGGAGTGATTGATCATTCAATTATCTATGTAGTTAGTAAATTAAAGCCATTCATGAATCAAACAAGCATTGTCAAGTTCCTATCGAAACAATCATCAGTCGAATCCGTATCGATGTAGCTACATACGGCTCCCGTGTATAGTGTGTGTTGCGAGGGTCGGCTGGTCGGTGAGCTGGCGAGGCTGACGCAAGGGCCGCTCTCGCGATGGGGAAACATTCTGGCCGTGATGTCTATGAGGATGTCTATCTATAATCTATCTAGATACAATCTAGGGTGAAGACAGCATACAGGCTTGTTCAGTGTCGTCGGTCTTAAGGTGGATGCAGGTGTTGAGAGCAGGTCAGTTTCAAATAAAGAGTCTTTAATATTTGCAGTCAAGTCAGATCAATCAAGAATTAGAAAAGGAATTATAGATCTTAATACATATTGTTAACAATTAATCAATCTTCAGTTAATTATCAATCTGATGGATTGATAATTAACTGAAGATTGATTAATTGATAAGGTTGTTGATCAATCAATATATTGTAGTTAGGAATCTCATATAATCAGGTGGCATTTTTGACAATAATTTTCCAGGTTTTTAGCAAGTGAATCATTCAAATGTTTGAGCATTCAATTACTTTGTAAATAATAATTTAAATCTATTTATGAATCAATCAAGCATAAGCAGTTCCATCGTAACAATCTTCCTCATGGTTCCATCGACTCAAGCAATCATCAGTCGAATCCGTATCGATGTAGCTACATACGGCTCACGTGTATAGTGTGTGTTGCGAGGGTCGAGTGGTCGGTGAGCTGGCGAGGCTGGTCCGGGAGACGGCTGCGGCCGAGGCTGACGCCAGGGTATCTATGGAGGATGTCTATCTAGATTCTAGATCCAGTCTATGTTGAGTTGTCAGTCTTAAAGGTGGACGGTGGTGTTGAGAGCGGGTAAGTTTTCAAATTATGAGTCTTTAAATATTTGCAGCGTGCGTGTAATCTACAGTAATTCGTCAATCAATCAATGGAGTCAATCAGTCATGCATTTTGTTACTTGTCATAATTCAATATAATAGTGAATTTTTATCAATCATCTATCAGTGGAGTGATTGATCAATCAAAAATCTGGATGCCAGTAATACAATACATAATGCAATCTTCAAACATTTTGTTATCTATGGACAGTTAATTACACCCTCCCGATTGGAAGGCAACAGTTCACACCTATGATAATTTTGTAATGGTTGTACTTACTTGTAACCTATACTCTAGGTTAGTATTTTTAAGTATGTAATTTACATTAATTCTGTTTAACTTTTATTTTGCTAAACTGCTTCCATGTCAGCTGTGCTTGTCGTGGCAGTTTGTAATTAAGGCATCACTACTTGTTAGTATCGCTTACGTATGTATAATGTCAATGTAATAAGTGTATTATCTATCATAATTTAATATTAATTATGTCTGCTTTAAAATCCATTCATTAAAAATAATGAGCCTTAAATAATGTCAAATTAAAATTACAGCAAATATATTATTTTATAATTAAAAACAAATGTCAAAGTTATAGGCATTATTACAATGAAGTCATATTCCAATAATTTATCGTCAAAGTATCTTTTTATATAATACACTTTCTGCAATAGTAAATCTTTTAAAGCATGCTCAAATTGAACACCTGGAGGGTTTTGATTGAATTTGGCAAATTGTTATAAATTTTTTTTGTACTCATATTATGGCATTTTTTTTGTGGGCACCATAATATATAATCATATAGTGTTGTCATAATCATAATATTTATGATTATTTTGACACTTATGACTTATTATTATGGCTATAGACTTGATTATGACTTATTTATTTTTATTAGTTTTCCTGTTTTTCTTGCCCACTACCTTACTTTTTTTACGTCTTTTCCTAAGGTTGCCTGGAAGAGATCGCTTGAAGCGATAAAGCCGCCTTTGCCCACTGTATTTGTTTTAATGTTTTTGTCTTTGTATTTTATTCATTGTGAGCAATAAAGAATATCTATCTATCTTTATTTGCATAAAACATGTTTTTTTTTATGTTATAAGTGTAAGAGCGTCGGTGGCTCAGTGGTGTGGACTGTCGCCTTCCTACCGGGAGGGCTGAGGTTCAAATCCCGACACGTACCAATGTATTTTCGAATTTTCGAAAAATATATGTACGTTATCCGACGCTCTTACGGTGAAGGAAAACATCGTGAGGAAGCCTGTCGCAGGCGTGCATGAAGTACGCCTGCGAAGAGATTCGAAGGTTGTGTGTGAAGTCGTCCAATCCGCACTGGCCCGCGTGGACGACTAAGGCCTAATCACCTATACGGGTAGGCTCGTGCCCCTCGGTGGGAGTTTATGAGCTGATGATGATGAAGTGTACAGGACGGTCTGGACGCTCACCTGATGGTAAGTGATACGCCAGACCATGACAGAGCGGCGTTAAAGGAGACCAACAACTGATAGACAGTTATTATCCTCCATCAATGCCGCACTGCGCCCGTCACCCGAGATTAACAGATGTTAGGTCTCTTATACCCGGTTATTTCACTAGCCACAGTGCCTCATCCTGAAAACAAAAGTCATAACACTCCTGTTTCACGGATGATATCTGGCCACTGCAGTTGTACCTACCTAGACGACTCAGTATCGATGGTATAAAAATTATTACAATAGTTAGATTGAATGTTCTAAAAGTTTAAGATTAGAGCGTCGGTGGCTCAATCGATGGCCTTCCGATCGACTTCACGCATAACCTTTAAATTTCTTCGTACGCCGAAGAGATTCAAAGGTTGTGCGTGAAGTTGACCAACCCGCACTGGGTCCGCGTGGACGACAACGGCCTTTACATCCTATATGGGTAGGCTCGTGCCCTTCGTTGTGGACATATAATCAGCTGTTGATGATGATGATGATGGGTTATTATTTGTCGGCAGGCCAAAAACCACTTACGAAGGAAACACAAGATACAACAGCGCGCGGCTCGATGCGAGTCCACCTTGGAGAACGTACAGCATCTGCTGCAGCAGGCCAGAGAGGCTGACGTCACGCACGCCGTCGTGGACACCTACAGGTGAGATTGGAGTCTTAGGCCCGTATTCTAGAACGAGACTCAACGTTGATGTTTACTTAAATTGAGTGAGAAAGAGCTAGCGCTATATACGATAAATAGCGGCATCTTTTACTAACTCTTTTTAAGTAAAGATCAATGCTTGAGTCCCGTTCTGGGATACAGGCCTTATAGTCCTTTAGCTCGAAGTAGAAATTATGTTAAAAATACTTTGTAAAACTGACTATTTCTTTTTGACTACCCATTTGGTGTAATGGTTGAGACGTCGACTACTAAACCATGGGTTCCGGGTTCGATCCCCGGGCAGTGCAAATATTTGTGTGTATGAACATGTCTGCTGTATTGGTCTGGGTGTTTATATGTATATTTTGTTTGTATTTACAAAAAAAAGTATATGTTTATCTGTTAAAGCTTAGTTTGGGGCTAGATGACACTGTGTGAATTGTAATGGATATTTATTTAACTTAATTTTTTAATCATCATCTTTATTTCTCTCACAAAACAATATTACAACACAGTTTCAGGATACAGACACATATAATATCATTATTGTGTGAGACTGATGCTAGATATATTAAAGTATATCCGTCTTAAGGGTTATCAGGCTCCCACCACTTCGGATTACATAGGTTTCATTAAGTTAATTATCATCATCATCATCAGCTCATTAAACGTCCCCACCGAGGGACACGAGCCTACCCGTATAGGGTGATTAGGCCTTAGTCTTCCACGCGGGCCCAGTGCGGATTGGACGACTTCACACACAACCTTCGAATCTCTTCGCAGGCGTGCATGAAGGTTTCCTCACGATGTTTTCCTTCACCGTAAGAGCGTCGGATAACGTACATATATTTTCGAAAATTCGTAAATACATTGGTACGTGTCGGGATTTGAACCTCAGCCCTCCCGGTAGGAAGGCGACAGTCCACACCACTGAGCCACCGACGCTCTTAAGTTAATTATTTGTCTAAACGCATGTCAACTATTACTTATAGTATTTGACAGGATGGACAATAAATGTTTGACAGGTACGAAACAAAGATAACATTTAGGAGAAATGATTAATCTTTTATAATTATTCGTCAAATTTTCATTATTTTTAAGATGTATTCTGCTATTCGGGGCGGGGACAAATTCAACGAACCAAATACCATGAAAATTGGTCTAGTCGATTTCGACCTATAAGTGTTGTGAAAAACCCGACTTTGTTTTATGTATTTAGATTTGGAAAATTAATTATTAAGTACTTAATGTTTCATAAGTAAAAGTGTACCTCTCAAAATTGCTGCGTCTACCCAACTACTGAAATTACCGGGTATAAGAGACCTAACATCTGTTGTCTCGGGTGACGGGCGCAATGCGGCGTTGATGGATGATAATAACTGTCTACCAGTTGTTGGTCTCCTACAATGCCGCTCTGTCATGTTTAGGATTATCACTTACCATCAGGTGAGCGTCCTGACCGTTCTGTACACTCAGTAACATAAAAAACTGCTACATATGTAAAGAAATAAACAATTGAATTAAGTATTGAATAAACAATACTTTCTCTCTTCAAACTACGACTTTATATAAATAAATATCTACTAATGACCTCATACAGCGCCATCTAGCCCTAAACTAAGCCTGTAATATGGATACTAAACAACGGAAAAACATATCTTTTATTTATATACTTTTTGTAAATACATATTTTACTTTTACTTACTTACGTGTCTAATTTTATATACTATTAATTTTATCAGTTATTTTAGTTTGTAATACTGTACACCAAAAGGGCTTCATTGAAAATCAGCGTCCAGGCATGCATTTGCGTGTCAGGGCCTTTGCTGAGTGAGGTCCTGTTTGGCACTAGCCTTTAAGATTTTCTGTAATCTGTTATTGTTTTTATTTTGTGCCAAATAAATCTTTCTTTCTTTCTTTCTTTATAGCATAGTGTATTTTCTTAATGCATATTATGCTAGGGAACCTTAGTTATATTACTTATATAGTTTTTTTTATTTTTTTGTTTTTTTTTTTTTTTTGTTACTCTTTACTTATATCAGGGAACTGTATAAAAGAAGGGGCACTAAAGTCAGAATACGGGAGTATATCCCAGTCTGACTGCGGAAGTCCAAATACTTTTGTATGTTTATAAGCAATAGTTGTATAAGCTAATATATTAAGAACATTGTTTACTTTTGGAAAATAAAATATTTTTTTTATTTTTGACGACCCATTTGGTGTAATGGTTGAGACGTCGGCTATCACAGTGTTCCGGGATCGGGCGGTTTTTGAGTTAATTTAGCTGTTGTTTATCCGTTGTTTAGTACCCGTATTACAGGTTATTGCTTAGTTTTGGGGCTAGATGGCGCTGTGTGAATGTCAGTGGATATATATTGTTTTTTTTTTTTCAGAACAACATCGGAAGCAATGAAACGTGGCATGAAAGAAGGTGGTCTGGATGAGGACGCGGTTCACGACACTATGGATGAATTGAAAGAGGTATAATTTGATTGTTTGCTACAAACTACCGGGGCAATGTGTCAGACCATCTCCTATATTTATACATATAACAGTGGCGTGCACAGAGACTATGAGTAGGGTATGCAGAGTGAGTGACGCTCATCGTAGAAACAATAAGTAATTTTCATTTTTGTGAAATTGAGTGCTGTTGATGACATCAGATCGCCTATGGTTTCAAATCTGTAGTGGAAATTGGGCGAATAAGTATCTTTTAATATTTTAGCGATTTTCCGGGTTGTCTGGACGCACAGGGTATGCTGCTTATTTGCATGTATGGAGTGCACGCCACTGACATATAAATAAAATTGGAGTGTCTCTTTGTAATATTCAAGTAACTGTTTATAACATATATATGCATATACGGAGCATACACGAGAATAACATTTTTTAGAATTTTTATTTGTCTGTTTGTTCCGGGTAAACTCTGAAATGGCTTGACCGATTTTGACGGGATTTTTATTGGTTGATAGCTGATGTTATAAGGAAAATCTTAAGGTACTTTTATTTTAAAATAAACTTTTTATTTTAGTACATTAAACTAATGTTGTGAGCTGCGCGTCGTACGAAGCGATTTTAATAGTTAGCTGACACCCAGGATAAACACATTGGCTACGTTTTACTGCGGGAGAATATTCGCGGGCTACAGCCGGTATTTGTATAAAACCCCTTAAGTCTTTGTGAAAGTAACACACTCATCGTCATCAGCTCATTAAACGTCCCCACCGAGGGGCACGAGCCTACCCGTATAGGGTGATTAGGTCATCCACGCGGGCCCAGTGCGGGTTGGCCGACTTCACGCACAATCTTTGGATCTAGCTGGCGTGCGCAGGTTTTCTAACGACGTTTTCCTTCACCGTAAGAGCGTTGGATAACGTATAAATATTTTTCGAAAAATCGAAAGTACTTTGGTACGTGGCGGGAATTGAACCTCCAGATCCACACCAATGAGCCGCCGACGCTCTTATCTCTAGTGACATAGCCATGTACGGCAAGGCCTGTGCCCTAAATTGGGCCTTTATAGGCTGATGATTTAATGATGATTTTATTTCCAGGTAATGGAGTCATACAATGAAGTTGAGAAGGCGTTGAGTAGCGTGGTAGACGACTATGACCTCAAAGAATTGGAAGAGGAACTGAACGAGCTGCTAGCGAAGCCAGGACAGCCTGGTGGTGGTACTCCGGCTAAAGAAGAGAAGAGAGGTACGTTATCCTCTTTTTTATAAACGGTGCAATCGAGAACGTTGGCATTTTTTGAGATCAGAACTTACTCTCGATTTGAAGTACATCACATCAGCTCATTATACGTCCCCACCGAGGGGCACGAGCCTACCCGTATAGGGTGATTAGGCCTTAGTCGTCCACGCGGGCCCAGTGCGGGTTGGACGACTTCACGCACAACCTTTGAATCTGTTCGCAGGCGTGCGCAGGTTTCCTCACGATGTTTTCCTACACGGTAACTCGTTAACTTGCAATATTTTCATACCACTAATTTTGGTGAAGAACCGGGGTTGCTATAAAAATATATATAATGAAATTTCATTCATTTATTTTAAAGTAAAACAACCTGTATATATTTGGACGATCCATGTGGTGTAATTGTTTGAGACGTCGACTCTTACACCTAGGGCTCGATCCCCGGGCAGTACAAACATTTGTGTGCATGAACATCTCTGTAATGGTCTGGGTGTTTTCTATGAATAATATGTATGTATATACATAAAAAAAAGTATATAAGTATGTTTATCCGTTGTTTAGTACCCATAATACAGGCTTCACGCATAACTTAGGGCTAGATGGCGCTGTGTGCGTGTCAGTGGATATTTATTATTAATTTGTTATAATATGTGTTGTCTCTGGTGTCGGGCGCCATGCGGCATTGACGGAGAATAATAACTGTCTATCAGTTGTTGGTCTCCTTCAATGAAGCTCTGTTATGGTCCGGCCTATTACTTACCATCAGGTGAGCGTCCTGGGTGGTGACTGCCATTTATTAAAACACTATTACTAGAATGATACGTCAGCATTTTTGTACCAGAAAAGGCGTATTATTAGTATAGACAAGCAATCATCATCATCATCATCATCATCATCATCATCATCATCATCATCATCATCATCATCATTACAGCCCATTATGTCCACTGCTGAACGAAGGCCTCCCCTAATGATTCCACGCGAACCGATCCCTGCGAGTTGACAATCCCAAGCTACCCGCCACCCAACCAGATCATCCCGTCCATCTGTTAGGAGTCGGCTAGCTTCGCTTTCCGTTACGTGGACGCCACTCAAGGAACCTTTCCGCCCAATCGGCCATCGGTTCTACGCATACCCTGCAGAGAGCACCGAGCACACACTCAACTTGCTAATCCTCAGACAAGCAATCATATTGATATACTGTTTTAAGAGATAACGGTAACCCCTCTGACAGTCGTGTATTCTTATAAAAAACATGTCAACAGAAGCAAAAGCGACGCCGTCCAAGCCGCGCAAGGTGTCTGATTTCGTTCAGAGGTGAAGCTCGTATTGGCGGAGCTTAGAGCCCTCGACGTGGAAAAAGTGAGAAAATTCGGGGGAAGCAGAAGGTGGCTGTCGCCGACGGCTGGACGCCTCAAGGTATATGAAACCAGGCATTTGGGACTATTTATACACAGTCCAACTATTTATTTGATGACCCATTTGGTGTGATGGTTGAGATGTCGACTACACCAAGGGTTCGGGGTTCGATCCCCGGGTATTACAAACATTTGTGTGCATGAACATGTCTGTTTGTAATGGTCTGGGTGTTTTCTATGTATAATATGTATGTATTTACGTATAAAAATTGTATATAAGGGTAGTTTTACATTGTTTAGTACACATAATACAGGCTAAATGCTTAGTTTGGGTTTAGATGGCACTGTGTGAATGTCTATAGATATTTATCTCTAAATAACACAATTCACTTATTAGAAAAATACATGTCATCATCAGCTCATTAAATGTCCCCACCGAGGGGCACGAGCCTACCCGTATAGGGTGATTAGGCCTTAGTGGTCCACGCGGGCCCAGTGCGGATTGGACGACTTCACACACAACCTTCGAATCTCTTCGCAGGCGTGCATGAAGGTTTCCTCACGATGTTTTACTTCACCGTAAGCGTCGGATAACGTACATATAATTTCGAAAATGCGAAAACACAGGTACGTGTCGGGATTTGAACCTCAGCCCTTCTGGTAGGAAGGCGACAGCCCTCACCATTGAGCCACCGACGCTCATACTACATAGTATACTTATATAGGTATATATAGGTTACAAATAATAAGAATAACATAATTATGCATAACATAATTATGTTTAGTTGAAGCTAATTGGGGGAGACCTATGTCCAGCAGTGTACTGCGATATGTTGAAGAGAGAGAGAGAGAGAAGCCAATTGAGATTTTCATTATTCGCAGAGAAACCACCGAAAGTGGACAAGAAACCGTCGCAGCCCTGGTACCCGCCGTCGTCTCAGTGTCTCCAGGAGAGATCGTGGCCAAATAACAATCTGGACAGATCGCTGGACAAGTTGGCCGAGGGGTCGGGCGAGTTGAGGCAGGACGACCGGCTCCATCCCGGTAGGAAACTTGTCCGCCACTGTTGAGACGTCGCTTTACTAGGCGGTAGACTCGGCACTGAGTCGTCATATGAAAGAAATAGAAATTTTATTTTGCGAGAATGTGGTTAATTACCATAGATCGGATAATCGGATGCAAATTTACCTAAAGTTGACCGGCGCCTTAGTATGGAAAGCACTTCTTTATCGTAAAGATTTCGGGATTTCGGAATTGATGCATTTAATGTTGGGAATATTGAATTTAATGTATTTTTATCTGGGGGCACGGCAGTGCCCCCGCCAAGTCGAGCGCGAAGCAAACACTGCCGTACCATCCTTTACAGGATCCATTTCGCCGCATTTTCAGGCCCCGATTTGAGAACCTTTGGATAATACCAGAGCGCTGAAATTTTCGTCATCTAGTAAGATATAATAACTTACTTTAAATCTAAAATTTCAAGTCTGTAGGTCATTTAGTTCCGACGTTAAGCGAAAGCAAAGTTTCGCATTTTCGACAGACACTCACTCACTCACTCACGCACTTCACTCACATGATCATCAAATAGAACTAGTACTTCCCATTAACTCAGAAAGCTGAAATTTGGTACAGAGTTAGGGTTTAATGGCTACAATAAAGGGAAAACTATGAAACTTCGAAAACGAAGATCTGGAGTACCTGGTGACCCTGCTTAGATAACAAAGCCCAGCCAAACTAAGAGATTGATAAATCTGCCGCCTTTAAACAATATTATTTAAAGAGGTGGGCCGCTTCATCCGTGTCAAAATCGGGGGGCACGGTAGTGCCCCGCCAAGTCGAGCGCGCTAGACCAATACAACAGACATGTTGGTGCACACAAATATTTGTAGGTACTGGCCCGGGATCGAACCCGGAACCCTTGTGTATGTAGCCAACGGCCAAGTCACACAACATCACCAATAAGAATTAATTAATTGCAGTAAGGACTAGACTTGGCACGTCTTTGTCTTGAGTTCATTACTGTTTTAGAGTAATCAAGCACTCATCGAGCTTGGCTAGATTTTTTACAGAATGTTTTTGGTGGGATTATGTTTGTAGTGTTTTACGATGTAAATAATGTAGTTTCTCGGGTATTTTACTGGTTTACATCAAACAACTTACTAAAAAGCTAACTCTAGAAACTTAAATGTGTGAAATTCCAATGCCGCATGTAAGGCAGGTAATACAGCCATCACTACAGGTGGTGAACCTATGGAAGTCATCATTCCACGGTTTTTCTGGAATCACGTTTAGACTCAAATTGCAGTGGGCCCCATGTTGCAGCTTTGGCAGGAAGACTTAGTTCCGCTGCATATGCTGTAAGAAAGATAAGACGTCTAACTGATATTGATGCCGGGAGACGTGTTTATTTTATTTATTTTCACAGTGTGATGTCCTATGGCCTACTTTTATGGGGGTCTGCTGCTGATGTACAAACTATTTTTGTATTGCAGAAAAGGGCTATCCGTGCCATATACGGCCTTAATCGCGTGATTCACTTAGAGAATTGTTTAAAGAAATAAATAAATAACATTAGCATCTCAATACATTTTTGACTATCATGTATGTACGCAAAAATTTACATGTATTTTCTAAAACTCTGACAATCACGATTTAACACTAGGAATAACACAGGCTTGCCGTTCCAAATCTTAGACTCCATAAGGTTGGGAATCATTCGTGGGTTAAGCATTAAAATATTTAATAAGCTACCACAAAATGTCATTGATTTGCCTATGGATAAGTTTAAACTCATATTAAAACACTTTAATGAAAAAGGTTATTATGATATAGAGATTACTTAAAGATAAGGATTGTTGGACATGTTGATTCCACGTCTGCACCATTATTATTTTATTACATTTTTATTGTTTCTGTATAGTTTTCGAAAGTTTTTTTTTACCCAATTTAATTTGATTATTTTCTTATTGAGGTATTATGGGAACTTTGATTTATATAAATACTTAATACGTTTTATAGACAAATATATTGTAAAAGCACAAAAATTTTTGAAAATAGTGACTGCTGAGTTTCTTGCTGGATTCATCTCAGTTGACAACAGCAGTCCGAACCAGTGGTATAATCAAATTTGACATTCATAAGTGTTCTTTATGGACCCAAATTGAATAAATATATTTTCATTTCATTTTTTTCTATTACAATATATGATTTGTATGTACATTACTTGTATGGAAAAAACCCCGATATTTCGGTGAATACAGTTAGCGTTTTGATTATAAATATAATTGAATGCACACAATAGCCATTATGATGTTCGAAGCTTAGTAGCTAGGTATTTTATAAAAAAAATAATATATTTTTTTTAAATAAATTAATATTATAATTTAAAAGGTAGGTAACCCATTCGTAATTTGTTTTGTATCCGATTAGTTCAAAATCCCTGAGTTTTTCGAATCCCGACATTGAAAAAGACAATTCCGAAAAAAGAAGCCGTCTCCATATTTTCTTAGCCAAAAAATAAGTTTAGGTAAATATGCATCCGATTATCCGATCTATGTTAATTACAGATGACAGATATTTTTTATACATTGCCAAGACACATTCACCCAACGGGGCATGCAAATACATTACGATAATTATATTGAAACAATTTCCTTTATATTAATGTCGGATAGATCATTTATGTACTTATTATGTCGAATTCCTGTTTAAATAATAATATTAAGATTAAAAATTCAATAATAGAAAAAGTAAAACTGTGCTCATGTTAAATATTTTCAAAAACCATCCTTAAAATAAAACACATAAACGAAAAAACAAAAAGAATGAACACTTAATTCAAATAAATCTGTTACAGATACTTTTGTATCGTCAATTGTTATTATTATTATATTTTAACGACTCTACCACCGGTTCGGAATAAGTAGGATCTTCGAGAAGAGCCGGCAACAAACTCGAGTTGCTCTATATGTTACGAAGTGAACAGGACGGTCAGTACGCTCACCTGATGGTCAGTGATACGCCTGACCATGACAATGCGACGTTGAAGAAGACCAACTTATTATTCTTCATCAACGCCGCACTGCGCCCGTCACCCCAGACAACAGATGTTAGGTCTCTTATACCCGGTAATTTCACTATCTACAGTGCCTCATCCCGAAACACAAAACTAACATTTTAACACAGTATCGAGTCTACCACCAAGTGAAAATGCCAGGCCTTAGTCGTCCACACGGGCCCAGTGCGGATTGGCCTACTTATAAATTATTTTAGTACACATTTTACAGGTCAATGTTTAGATTGGGGCTTGATGGCGCTGTTTGAATGTCAGTGGATATTCATTATTTTTATTTATGTTATAATATGTATTGCCTCGGGTGTCAGTGGACATTTATTTATATTTGAATATTTCCCCAGGCCAACCGTTGAACGTGGACTTCACGAGGCCGCCGCGTCTCTACAACTCGGATTTCCAAGTGCGCGACCACAAGTACGCGGGCGGCGTGTGGTTGTACAACGATCGCGACGCCAACTCCAACATTGACGGGGACCGCTCGCTCACTGCCAGCACCGAGTATTTCAGGTGAGATACTGTTGTTGAAGTGGGTATGAATGTGTAAGTTTCGGTAACATTGTGTAGGAGTAAGTAGATTCAGTAACTTTGTGTAGTAGTGGGTAGGATTCAGTAACTTTGTGTAGTAGTGGGTAGGATTTAGTAACTTTGTGTAGTAGTGGGTAGGATTCAGTAACTTTGTGTAGTAGTGGGTAGGATTCAGTAACTTTGTGTAGTAGTGGGTAGGATTCAGTAACTTTGTGTAGTAGTGGGTACGATCAGTACTTTGTGTAGAGTGGGTAGGATTTAGTAACTTTGTGTATTAGTGGGTAGGATTCAGTAACTTTGTGTAGTAGTGGGTAGGATTCAGTAACTTTGTGTAGTAGTGGGTAGGATTCAGTAACTTTGTGTAGTGGTGGGTAGGATTCAGTAACATTGTGTAGTAGTGGGTACGATTCAGTAACTTGTGTAGTAGTGGGTAGGATTTAGTAACTTTGTGTAGTAGTGGGTAGGATTTAGTAACTTTATGTAGTCATCATCAGCTCATTAAACGTCCCCACCGAGGGGCACGAGCCTACCCGTATAGGTTGATTAGGCCTTAGTCGTCCACGCGGACCCAGTGCGGATTGGACGACTTCACACACAACCTTTGAATCTCTTCGCAGGCATGCGCAGTTTTCCTCACGATGTTTTCCTTCACCGTAAGAGCGTCGGATAACGTACGGTTTCGAAAACACATTAGTACGTGGTGGAATTTGAACCTCAGCCCTCACGGTAGGAAGGCAACAGTCCACACCATTAAGCCACCGACGCTCGTAAATGAATAATCGGTTATTGTAAAACAATCCTAACAATGCACTGTCTAGTAATTAGTATAAGGTCTTTGCATGAAGGTTTCCTCATGTTTCCTTCACCGTAAGAGCGTCGGATAACGTACATATATTTTCGAAAATTCGAAAACACATTGATACGTGTCGGGATTTGAACCTTAACCCTCCCGGTAGGAAGGCAACAGTCCACACCATTGAGCCGCCGACGCTCGCTACTCGCTACACAATACGCATATGTAGTATTGGGTAGGATTTAGTTAAATTTTTTTTTCTTTATTTAAGGAGCTTGGTCAATTTTGACTATGTCTCTCCGATATGGCTACAACTGAATTATATAACAAACAATTGGGTTACATTACAAATCACATTGTAGTGGATAACATTTTGCATAGTGTCCTGGCTGATTTAGTTACATTGTGTAGGATTTAATGGGAAATATTGCTTAGTTCAGTTGTGCGTAGAGCTTGGAAACTTTATGTCAAAATGGGAAGGGTTTAGTAATTTTTGGTAGGATTCATTTGTAACTAGGAGTAAGGTTTTGTCACTTTGTGCAGGAATTGTGTACAAGTTGTAACTTTGTGCAGGAACGTGTAGAAATGAGTAGAAGTTGGTAATTTCTTCTCAGATCGTATAGAATGTGTAGGATTGTGTTCAATGAGTAGAAGTTTGTAACTATGTGTAGGATTTTGTAGAAATGAGTGGTAGTTGCTAACTTTGTAGGCTTATTGCCGACCGCACTATCATGCATGCAATAATGTCGGGGAGCGCTCGCTCACTGCCAGCACCGAGTATTTCAGGTGAGGTGACTGTAGCAGTGTGTGGTTTAGTTACACACAATGTAACAAAAAAAAGGATTTCTTAGGAAAGTGCAACTCGGTTAAGTAGTTCTTAGCAAATTGAAACTCAGTTTGGAAGTAGCCTGGTAACTTTGTGTTGAAATGGGGATGATACTTTGTGTAGAAAGGTGTAAAATTTAGTAACTTTGTGTAAGATTGTTTACAAATGGGTAGAATTATAGGAAAAGACCACCCAAAAAAACAGGCTGTTTGTGAAGTATCATTTATTAATTGTTATAATATTCTATTACAGCTCGGAGAGTCCAGGTAAGTCGGGCACCCACTCCTTCCAAATGGCCCCCGGGGGGGAGAGGAAGAAGAAAGACAAGACACAAGAGGACTCAGTGGAAGATCTAGAACTCAGGCTAGCTAACCTCAGAGGATTTAACTTATAATACTAAGCCTATGTATTATATTTTAAGGAATTAATTTTAACGGGGGTCGTAGAACAGAAAGCGATTCTAAGTCAATATCTATCATCGATCCTATATTGCAAGGTTTACTATTTGGCGCAAAAAAAAATGGTTTACATATATCGTAATAAAATATTCTCCTCAGTAGAAAAACTACCGTCCGAACCAGTGGTAGCTTCATTTGACATTCATAAGTGTTCTATAAGGACCTAAACTGAATAAACACTTCATTTTCGATGGTGTAAAAAAACATCTTAATAGAATTAAATAAGTTACTTAATCCATTGAACGTCGTGAATCTACACACAATAGAAAATCTGTAGTGTCTGGCGCCTTAAGGAGTCATTCACGGTGAAAGGGTTAAAAACAAAAATTAAAATTCTTAATACTGAGTTGTACAGGTCTTTAACCCTACATGGAAACCGTCTGCCACGTAATGTCGTTTTTGACGAGAAAACATACATTTTTACTATGATCTATTCATAAATGCATTAAAAACTTAGCTTTGAACATATGTGAAGGCTTTCAGAGGGGCGTAGGCTAAGCATTATTATTATGTACCTACATTATACTTCTGTTCTATGGCCCATGGGTAACTTTTAAAATAGGTTGTGTAGCTTTTGTACAAATGTGATATGTAACTTTGTGTATGATTGTGTAGCTTTGGCTTTCGATCTGTTGTGCAATTTGAAGCTGTCCTTATCTTGTAGGAGTTGGATGAACAATCTACAATGAATTTTATATAAAACAATATGAAATAAGTGTCAATAGAGTTAGGTTTAATTGAAAACTTAAAGGACTGCCTCATATTTGGAGGATGGACCTTAAATCACGTGTAGGTTCTTTATTTTAAAAAAATGCCAATGTTATTTTCGCCTCGTATATGTCATCATCATCATCAGCTCTTTAAACGTCCCCACCGAGGGGCATGAGCCTACCCGTATAGGGTGATTAGGCCTTAGTCGTCCACGCGGGCCCGGTGCGGATTGGACGACTTCACACACAACTTCGAATCTCTTCGCAGGTGTGCATGAAGGTTTCCTCACGATGTTTTCCTTCACCGTAAGAGCGTCGGATAACGTACATATTTTTTCGAAAATTCGAAAACACATTGGTACGTGTCGGGATTTGAACCTCAGCACTCCCGGTAGGAAGGCGACAGTCCACACCATTGAGCCACCGACGCTCCTCGTATATGTATTGTGTAGAAATGCATGAGGGCTCGATGGCATATGATGATCGACCACAGAACAATAACTAGTAATAATATGGTGGTGGTTAATAGGATTTCTACATTGGGCCTTCGTGGGCTTGCATGCTATATGTCGATTGATTGACAGTTAGCGTTTGCAGAATTGCACAACAGTGTCGAGTGTTTAAGTAATTTTAAAGTTATGAACCGAATGTTTGTCATTTCATTAATATAGTTTCGGTTAGGCTTTACGATGTATGGTGGGCACTGATTCAAATTAATATTATACGCTTTAATATAAAATAGTTTTAAATAACATTTACGTAGGGTTCCTTTTTGCACAATCTCGAGTTTTGTCACCATTATATCCCATATATTTGAATGTCGCTTATAATACATATTTCATCCTCCTTAAGGGCAAACTGAGCAGTTTGCCCCTTAAGGGCAAAGTATTAGTATTTTAACCAAAATCAACCGCTCCTCCTCTAATAAAATTTCTACCTATTTTTTAACTCCAGTAGTTGTTAGTTTTCAACCAAATACTAAACACGTCTTCCATAAATTTAAAAGTTAGCTTTTGCATAATTTTATAGTAATTTAGACCGAGAAATCTCTTTGGTACATATAAACATTGCTCTAGGATTTCACTCTTTTGGTCCATTTCGGAAAATTATTCGTTATCAGAAGTGTATGTATACTAATAGCACGCGTTATTTTATTTCTAATATATACGAAAAGCGATTTGAAATGTGCATATATATGGCAGTCATCAAGGGCAATGCATTTTATATGTATCTGTCAATCTCACTTCAATCTGTCACAGCCCACTGCTGGACGTAGATCTCTCACCCCGTGCCAGATATTCCATTCCAACGTTTTGTTCAAACAACTTCTACCTGCTACTTGTGCAAGTTTTCTTAAGGCATATATAGAACAAAACTATAACTCACAACTAAATATATTATACTATTACTGCCGAAGTTTGCAAATATAATGGAAAAAATCATGGAAAAAAAAAGTGAATTTGTAATATAAAAACATTAAATTCTATATTAAAATAATTAAAAAAATATATAATTACTGTAAAAAGAATTAGGTCTATAATAGGAACTCAAAGGTCGTTAGGGTTGCCATTGCGTAAAATATGTACCCATTATGTAGAAATGGTTGTCGTGTGTTCAAATTGTGATGGTTTCCCTTGCCTTATTACCGCTTTAATCTAACTAACCTAACCCTTTTATCATATACTAATCTAAGAAAGCCAACTATAAAATTAATTTAACTGCATTACAGAAATAAATGATTAAAAAAATTAATGTTATCGTGAAATGTTATTTAAAGAAGACAAACAAATAGAATGGTTTGATAATTATGTATATGACATGATGTATTGTTTTCTTAGTTAAACAATAAATTATTTGCACAACTTCACACAAAGTATCCGCAGCAAAATTTTCATTCATAATCACGTCGCTCGCTGGCATCTCATCACATGTCATAATGACATAGTAGTGTGCTCGTGCTTTTGATTTTGTACCCTTTAATGACGCGTTAAGGTCCAAATTTATACGAATAATTTTATGTTTAAAAATAATAACTTTACGTATATGGGCTTGTAACATTTTTTGGTTTACGTTTCTTTGTGATTGTGCATTTAGATAGTTTATTGTTTGTCTAAGCTTTTATGTATTTGCTTTTATGTCATTTTCATTGTTACATATTTATACAGTTACAATAAAATAATAGTTAAATCAAAGTTAAATAATTATTTAGTTCTTGTTTCTACTTAATCGTTATTCGTCCTATATTTGACAAAAAAAAAAAACGCTGCTTACGGTTTATATGTGGCATCGTTAACAAAAAAAATATAATTTTATATAATTGTAAATTTTTAACTGTGGTTTTAATTAAGGTTCAAATAAGGATGTATGTTAATTTGATTTTGTAAATATACTCATAGCTAGAATACTCGATGTACTTGAGTTTGATACGAGCCGAATGATGTCATAGTTCACTAGTCAAGAAAATGATCAGTGTTGCCCTGAGTTATTTTATTTTTCTACTAAAAAATATAATACCAAAACATGCGTGGTAGATTTTTTTAAATAATATTTTGTGTAATGGAAATCGCGTCAGCTTAGGTGACGAGGTAACGATCATAAGGATGAAAAAACTCTTTTTGAACTCTTAATATGTGAGTTTATAAGGTTTAAATTATAGTTTGAATATTTATCATCGTCTGGGAAAGGTTTACCTTTGGTTTTAATATTTTCTCAATAGTGACGTCATACGGTTTGATCACCACCTTTGCCAAAGTGATTTGAATGTCGAATTGTATATTATGTAAATAAATATAGATATTTATTAACAAATTTATATATAGGATATGTTTTGTGATAAAATGGAATATGAACGGTACATAGCCCCCTTAACCCCTTTATTTATTTGACCTCGTTGCTCCTTCGGATATACTAGTGTCCATGATTTAAAGGGTTAAGAACACAGATTTCCCAATACAGGAGATGGGGCAAGCCGCGTTTAAAGTGCGACAACTGTAAGCTCAACGAGCATACACTGGCTACCAGTTTACGCTCTGTGAGACGAGTCAAGACGCATGAATATTAGAATAAATTACCGTTTTTTCCAAAATGCCATCCTGTGCAATTGCAACATGCCATCATCGCAATGAATCAGTAAATTTTACCAAGAAATATAATAACTTTTCACAGGTAAGAACCGAAAAGAAATTGCGACACTGGGACTGCCTATAAACTTGGCGGCTTGTCCAGTCTAATTGTATATTCGGATGTCTGTGGTTAAGAACTAGACTAAACATTTTTAAGTGTTTAGTCTAATCCTTAACAATTAAATCATAAAGCTTTACTACGTATTTAATTTTACATAAAGTACTCATTATGTAACCAACCTCATTGTTCACAAAATAAATTAACGGGCTTAAATGTCGCAAAATAACTGAATTCAAACAGCAGTGTTATACTAAACAAAAACTACAACTCATTCTTTTGTTATTAAAATACATGCTTTTTTAATTGGCTAAGGGATAATACAAATAAATCTACGTTTGTAAAATCATTATATATTATCATAATACGCTGTAGAGGTGCGTTCAAGCCCGCTACTCTTTGACGAAAATACCATGAGCACGATTACGGATACGCCCAGGCATTATATATATACCATTTTATCACAAGCTATTAAATAAAAAAGGATTTAGTGAGGTTATATAATTAAATTATACTCTTAGAAAGTATAACAACTGCCAAGTGTAATGAAACCATACAACAATTGACCCACAGAAATAGCTTTTAGGTCAACCACCACTCTACTTCACATTATAACCTTAGCTGTGGTGGTAATAAAAAATAGTTAAGGTAGAATAAAAAAGAACGCCTTGGTATCAAATAATGATTCCTTTTTCCCATTGTCAACCTTTCGCAGTTCTTTGCTGGATATAGGTCTGCCTCATCCAGCTTCCAACGGCGATCTTTCGCAAGTCGTCGTCCGTCCAAAGAGTTGGATGGCGTTCTACGCTTGCCAAGACGCGGCCCTACTCCAGAGTACTTACTAATTTTATAAAAAAGAATTACTAAGATTTTCCTTTTTTGCCACACAATTAGGGACGTACCATAGCTATGATAATGCTGGAACTGTGCCCTACAGTGGAACTATATATATATTATATGTATTGACCTAGCTATCTATTGTGGGTTAGGTGATGTGTTTTCAATTGGCGGTTTAGTCGTTACTATTTAAGACCGGTAAAGTAGATAGGTAGATATTATAAAAAAATAGAAAACAACAAAAAAATGTACCTAAAATTATGTTTGTAATAGAAATGTTGTATTGTCTAACAGTTATGATTTTTCGAGTGTTGCCATCGTATGAAATTGTTTAAAACGTAGTAGTTTTGGGTAATTTTATGTAACTAACCTTTTTGCCTGGGTCTTCTACCTTCAGCTGTATATAAAATCTAGTATGTGTTATCAGTAATAAATATTGCATATCGAGCCAAAGATAGATATATCTTTAAGCTAAATAAATATATACTAAAGGTTAGCCTTGACATTTTCTCTGTCCCGTAAAGCAACTAATGAGCAACAGAGANGGAACTGTGCTAAGTGGAACTATATATATATTTATGTATTGACCTAAGCTATCTATTGTGGGTTTAGGTATGTGTTTCAATTGGCAGTTTAGTCGTTACTATTTAAGACCGGTAAGTAGATAGGTAGATATTATAAAAAAATAGAAAACAACAAAAAAATGTACCTAAATTATGTTGTAATAGAAATGTTGTATTGTTAACAGTTATGATTTTTTCGAGTGTTGCCATCGTATGAAATTGTTTAAAACGGTAGTAGTTTTGGTAATTTTATGTAACTAACCTTTTTGCCTGGGTCTTCGTACCTTCAGCTGTATATAAAATCTAGTATGTGTTATTCAGTAATAAATATTGCATATCGAGCCAAAGATAGATATATCTTTAAGCTAAATTAAATATATACTAAGGTTAGCCTTGACATTTTCTTCTGTCCGTAAAGCAACTAATGAGCAACAGAGATAAACATAATCTGAAAGGAAATTCTGTCTTTTGCTACAGATGATATGGTATATTTATTACTGGATACTCTTTACATTGTTATTGAAATTATTTTTGGTCGTATCTTAGATATATAAAAATACATATCTTTCTTTATATTTTAGATAAGTGTACTTTTAAGGTTTAATTGAATAATATGACTCGTACTAAGAAAAGTCGCATTTGTGCGTCTTTATGAACAAAGAAGATAGAAAAAAACAAAAAAAAATGTTTTCAAATGTAATGTTTAGGACTATCTTGTAATATTAATTGTATGTTATTTATTTGTTTACCTGACTGTTTTTTTTTAATTTGATGTTTCAACCAGTGCCTTATTAAGTGTTGTTTTTGTCGTTTTTGTGATGGCAAATTGATTATATGAATGACATTTTGTATTTTTTATGATTAAATGTTAAATGTAAGGAATTGTAGAACTCATGTATATATATAATTTATACGAAGTGCGATATGTTGTTGTTATTTTACCTTTTTCGCCATTATTGCTATCGTTAGAGGAGTTTTTAGATGAAATTGCAAATCACGTTACTACACTTTGTATAATAAACCTAAAAATCTGCCGATCATCATTAAAGTCCTCACCGTGACGCAAGAGCCTACCCGTATAGGGTGATTAGGCCTTAGTTGACCACGCGGCCTAGTGCGGGTTGGACGACTTCACGCACAACCTTTGAAACTTCGCAGGCGTGCGCAGGTTTCCTCGTGTGCGTTACCCTAGCAGGAAAGTATGTCCTAGAGTGATATGAGTGGTACCAATGTTTTGTGCTCTATTTACTATGTATGTGCGCCAAATATTATATATGTGCATCCAGCCGTTTTGGAATAAATCGAAAAAAACGGTTCCTGCTAGGGTAACGTTTTTCTAGCAGGAAAATTTTTAAAAAAACATCGGAGAGAAAAAATAATTAGTCCGTTAGAAAGCTTATGTGTGTGCATGAATGTGCGCCAAAAATTATATATGTGCGCCTTCAGGTTTTTGAAATATTCAACTTTTTAATCTTCCTGCTAGGGTAACGTTTTACAAAATCGCATATCTCGAAAACTATTGCATGTGCGTTTATGAAAAAAATTGCATAAATAGCTCTTACATGTGCCAATATGTGCCGGAATTTTGAACAAGAAAAATATCTTAGATTTTAAGTTATAGCGATTTTTAAGAAATGAGAAAAAAAATATAGCCTCTTTATAAAAAGGGATAAAAAAAATTGCATTTGATCCGTCTTGAGACGCAGATTATGTGCAGCAAGTTTCAATAGTGCACATTCATTAGTTGTTGAGTAATATGAGAAAAACTAAACAAAAACCTATCATGTTTTTGACGTTCACATACAAGAAACTGGTTCAATCTAAGATGAGCGATTGTAAACCATGATTATGTGCATATTGTCAAGTAATAATGTGAAAATTTTCACCTTAAAATATTCCGTATTTAAAAAGATATAAATCAAAAAAAAATAAAATACGATCGATTATCCGACCAAATTAGAATGACTACTAAAAAGCGACGATTCGATATGTATCGATGGCCTTCTTAAATTTACACATCAACCTATTGACACATCTTGTGCTCAAGTACAGTAAAGTGATAAAGTGATTCCCATTCATTTTCGAAAACAATGTTTCCATATTTTATAAAATTTCATAAAAATGCATTGGGTAGTACAAAAGGAAATTATAAAGTATGTATTATATAATATAAACCAATTGGGGCTAGATAGCGCTGAGTGAGTGTCAGGTTATATTTATTTATTAAGTTCGTATTTTTCTTCTCACAGAAACTTCACACGGCTAGCACAATTATTTAGTACTTCTTTTTATCCTTTTTTTAGAGTTGACGTACAATACTATAAAACTCGTAGGATTTGAATAGATAAGCGTGACACCATAAATAATAGAAACTCTAAAAAGTGTGATGACACAAATGTCAAAGTTAAAATAACTGTCAATGGACTCTTTATCTCTGGTCGCACACGCCAGCTATGACGTCTTACGTATTGCTTGTAGAAAAAAGGACAGGTAATTACCTAAGGTATTAATTAGAGACTAATATATAAACAGTACTCCATCTTGAATAATGCGAACTTTTACTACAATTGGAAGTACAGCCCTTTTGTGGCTAGATCTAGCACTTTTTAGTACGGGTGAACTCCTTTTTTAACGATTTAGCTCTTTTTCGCTGTCTTGAAAATATTAACCAATGTATGAAGTTTTCGACATGCTAACAACTTTTTTACTATATCATCGGCCATGAAGACGTTTTTTAGACGCTCTAAAAAACGGCTTCATGACATGATTATTTAAGCATTTGTAGAACGGAAAATCTATTGATGCTCAATCTAGCCCTTTTTAACTTCTCAAAACGCCCCATTTCTAAAACTAAGGTGGCAACACTGTGGAAGTGTTAACTTGTAGTTATATTCATACAGTTTTGATTGTGAACGACACGGTCGGTTATATTTTGTGTTATGAAGTTTTTTGAAAGTGGTGCAATATGTGACGTGACGTATTTATTACGATGATAGAACTGCGATGATGGTAAGCATTTCATATTTCGTGTCATTTTATAATCCTTTTGACTTATTGCAAGCACTGTGGATATGCGTACCTACCGGTTGAGATGCAAGGGTCATGGGTTCAATTCTGGCAGTAGTACATAATTAAATTGATGATATTGTTGTCAGGTCTGGGTGTTTGTAGTACTCACGTTCTATCTGTTACTAAGGTACAACGAGAGAAAATATTTTAAAAATATACTTAGATGAAACGCAGCTTCTAGTATTGGCACTCAATATGTGGATTAAATGCCCAGTCATGACTCATAACACTGGGGAAGCAGGTTGATGTTCACTGGTGACCATATTGTATATTTACTCATGGTCCCTTCCTACAAGCGAGAAGAGAGAGAGTAGGAGATGATAGTACTGGTGATAAATGTATTCGTTATTTGTGAGAATAGTTTGCAACAGAAACTAAATCCTTTTAACTTATGAAAGCGAATAAACAAACCATCAGCGTAGCTTTTAATCGAACCATTTTTTTTGTTAAAACAATAATTAGTGGTAAAGTGCCGTCCTTATATAATTTATGGGCAGAATTATTCTTACTAAATCCTTAATTGTGGCTTTGTTGTCGGTGTTCAGGCTTTTCAAATCATTCATCGCAAGTGACTTTAAGCAAAGCCCCTTTGGCTGCCGGTCCGAGGCCGCGAGCGAGAAATATTACAATGTATATAATTACTACTATATATTTTGTTATTTAATACTAAGTGTATTAATGTGATTTTAGGTTAATTTTTTTTCACTTAATCGGGTCTCCACAAACCAAAATTATTTTTGTACATGATTTAATAATTTATTATTATCAATTACTTTTTATACAGCAATTAAAAATAATAATGATACAAAGTTTATTTTGTCCGAAATGGAAACATAAATTATATTAGTAATATTTACATGAACCCAAATTTACCAAAAAACTTTCTAACGCGACTGTACGACAGCTACCAAGGTATTAAGCGTTCATTACCGAAGGCCATCGATACATATCGAACCGTCGCTTTTTAGTAGTCATTCTAATTTGGTCGGATAATCGATCGTATTTTATTTTTTTTGATTTTTGTTTATATCTTTTTAAATACGGAATATTTTAAGGTGAAAATTTTCACATTATTACTTGACAATATGCACATAATCATGGTTTACAATCGCTCATCTTAGATTGAACCAGTTTCTTGTATGTGAACGTCAAAAACATGATAGGTTTTTTGTTTAGTTTTTCTCATATTACTCAACAACTAATGAATGTGCACTATTGAAACTTGCTGCACATAATCTGCGTCTCAAGACGGATCAAATGCAATTTTTTATGAGCTTATCGGCCTTTTTATAAAGAGGCTATATTTTTTTTTCTCATTTCTTAAAAATCGCTATAACTTAAAATCTAAGATATTTTTCTTGTTCAAAATTCCGGCACATATTGGCACATGTAAGAGCTATTTATGCAATTTTTTTCATAAACGCACATGCAATAGTTTTCGAGATATGCGATTTTGTAAAACGTTACCCTAGCAGGAAGATTAAAAAGTTGAATATTTCAAAAACCTGAAGGCGCACATATATAATTTTTGGCGCACATTCATGCACACACATAAGCTTTCTAACGGACTAATTATTTTTTCTCTCCGATGTTTTTTTAAAAATTTTCCTGCTAGAAAAACGTTACCCTAGCAGGAACCGTTTTTTTCGATTTATTCCAAAACGGCTGGATGCACATATATAATATTTGGCGCACATACATAGTAAATAGAGCACAAAACATTGGTACCACTCATATCACTCTAGGACATACTTTCCTGCTAGGGTAACGCACACGGTTTCCTCACGATATTTTCCTTCGCCGTAAGAGCGGGATAACGTTATAAAATTTCGAAAACGCATTGGTACGTAGCGGGATTTGAACCTCAGCCTTCTCGGTAAAAGAGTAAC
>PQWD01014176.1:0-31704 GCA_019425675.1 Leucinodes orbonalis | reverse complement strand
TTCGTACGGAAACATCCTTCGTACTATGAATATCGCACGAATACTAGATTAAAAATCAGCTAGCACTTCCAGAACCAAAAATGGAAATTTATAAAACTGGCCCTATTATAAGTCAATACAAATATACAAAAATTCCACTAATTATCAGACAGGAAAAACTTTCAGCAATTTCGGAACAAATTAAAGCAATTGTTAAATAAAGCTTACTATACCACCGCAGAATACCTATCAGACGAGACATAACAATAGAAACTCCAACCAAGGCGAAGTTAATATTATTAATATAGATTGAAAGTATGAGTATGTAAGGCTATGTGCATTTATCATGATTTTCATTATTGTGCCATACAAGGTTCATGTATTATGTACCTATTGAAATTTATAAGAACTTATAAACCACATGACTGTAATGATAAATAAATAAATATGCATTATTGAATTGAAATCAGTACATTGACTTACCCATACCGATTTTATTGTTATGCTTTTTTCTTAGATAGAGTTGCGGGCTACAAGGCACCACCATGGCACTGGGGCTGCATGCCTCTGGCTTAAACTGTGGCAGTGTACTGAACTTCTGCTCGAAGTTCACCGTCTCCAATACCCTGGCAAGGCAAAGTATTTGTTAGCGTAAGAAAATTGTGAATATATGAAACTACCACATGTTTCACGTACGTTATAAAGACGAATCATTTGTTATACAAATCATGGGGCGGGATGATTAAAGCTAGCATAAGTTAAGTTTTTTTATACCCTTGTCTGTTTCGACGTCAGCCATAAATTTTCTATTGTATCGATTCATCGGTAATTCTTCGCTTTTCTAGGCTACTATTTATACAATAAAATTAATAAAATATTAAACATTTATGCACTCTCAGTACACCTTTGCAAAAAAACTACTAGTGCTTGGTTGAAAACGTTAGCTATGATCTTGAAGAATTACTAACTGTCCCGTCGTAATCAGCAACTTTATACTTGAAGATAACACATTCCGTAAACATTCATATACACACACGCGCGCAAACACACGCACGCACACACACATACATACACACACACATACACACACGCACGTACACACACACATACACACACTCACATACACACACACACACACACATACACACACACATACACACACACACACACACACACACATACACACACACACACACATACACACACACACACACATACACACACACACACACACAACACACACACACAATATTAAACACACTCCTTACAAACTCTCGCAACTCTGTCCATTTCGAATCTTAAGTTGTACTGGTTAATATTGTATTGTTCACAATTTCTCGTCCGGTGGTGGAGGGGCTGGTTATCTGTCACTCAGGTTTTCCTTGCACAGAGACCAGTCTCTCACATAGACTTTAAATTTTCGAATTTGTATTTAGTTTTAAGATGGTTTTTGTACTTCCTGTTTATGTGAAGAACAATAAATAAAGAAATTATAATTATTAAAAAAAAATTGTGAATGCAATTATTTATTTAGACGATACAGATATAGTTTAGTAGCTCAAAATAAAATAATAGTAAATGAAAATCAAACGGTTATTATGTTTAGAATAACACTCAATATGAGATTTTCTATACTATGTGTTATAAAATGTCAACAACAATGTTTCAACTTTAACGTAATTTTATTTTATTATGCACATAAAATCTGGCAATAGAAATAAATTTTTTGAACTTAAATGTGTTGAAGTGTTATTTATTATGATTACATATTTCATTCAAATAAAAAGTTAAGAATTGATGTTACCTGTCCCTGCCGTCCTCGTTGCCCTTCTTGAACAGGGTTTTCTTATGGGCGGGCGGGTCGGGCGCCGACTCCGTCTCCACTTCGGTCGTAGCTTCAGTGCGACCACCGGCCTCCCCCCCACTTGACCCACTTGAAGTCCCTGTACGAACAAAAATTATTACGTGCAAGGCAATTAATACATAAAATGTGTCCCCAAAATGACAGCTGCTGACTATGATGTCATTTTGACAAATATTTTTTTGTTACTGATTTTAGTGTTTTAAACTAAAAATATTAAATCGTATTGTTCATTTACTTAAGATACGTAATTTTTGGATTGTTTTCCTTTTGTTCACCATTTCACAACACATACCAAGCTCTTTTAAGAAATGTTTTAATTTTTCCATCCAAAAACTGGCCAGATTTTAACTCCTTCGTATTTTTTATATGGTGCAAGGGTTAAGTAAACGGGACAATCAGTTCGCTCACCCGGTAATAAGTGATACGCCTGAGAATGACAGACTCAGTGTTAAGAGGAATTAATGTAGCCATAATTACCGTCGACATTGCCTCGAGACAAGAGATGTTAGGTCTCTTATACTCGGTAATTCAACTAGCTACAGTGCCCTCATACCGACGCAACACTCCCTACTTCACAGAACGATATCTGACACTGCGGAGTTACCTACCGAGACGATAACGATAATCATGATGATTTACTGAGATGTAGTAACTATGACTACATGATCGTAGACATAGGTCTTATCAACCATGGATTCTCGTATCGGCCATTTACCTTAGATTTTAGGTAGGTAATTCATTAAGAAAGTTTAGTTTGTAAAAAAAAATATACTATTAGATTAGAATATATAAATACCTCGACTCAATCTCTTCTGCAGTGGGGCACGGCCTAATTGCGCAGGAGTGGGCGCAAGAGGGAATGGACGGGTCTCTTCTGCGGTCTCCCATTGGCTGTAAAAAAACACGTTCCATTATTGTACAATGACTTCAAATAACTAATACTAAAAACATTTATTACGTATACAGCAAGACTGGGTCTCAAGGGTCCTTGGTCAGTATATAGCCAGAACCTCATCTGCTATTTAGTAGCATGCACTTTAAGCAACTGAGGTTTCAGGGTTGTCTAATGCAGGACCTTCTTCCCACATGGCATGACCATCTTAAGATTTTAAGGTAATATCTGGAATGTCCTATATATAAGTGATTAAAACAATAAAAAAAATTACCACCATGAATGTTGTACTTACATGGTTGGTTTAGGTACCGCTTGGTTGTTACTTTGCGATACTATCACAGATTGAGCACTTTGTACACTTTGGTTGAGGTTTTTGTTGACTTGTTCTGGCTCTGTAAACAAGAAATATAATTATATTAGTATTATACTCAGATGTTGTACTCAAAACATTAGATACAAAATTTATGATGACATGTATGTTATCAATATTTATAATGGAAGTCAATAGACACTCACTCGGCGAAACACAAGGCTCGATTCAAGCCGGTTTTCTGAGCGACAATGGCATTATTTTGGTCGAGCCGGTCTTTTATTCTGGGGCCACACTAACGGGAAATTACATTAATTATCGCGACAATTGGCGTAATATTCGGGCAGGACTAACGTTCTAAAAATTATCGCAATAATTATCGCGGTAATGGAGGTTCAACGTTAGTAAGGTCCCAGAATTAGTGCCGAAGCATGGTTCTCTCCCCTAAAAATGTGTGTGAGTGCGCATTTGTGTGCTGCATTTATATAGTGTCCGTTTGTGTGCATGTGTATGTACGGGTACGTAAGTTAGTGTGCGTTTGTGATTGTGGTGTGTATACTAACCGGGCGTGAAGGGCACGTAAAGCCTCTGCAGCTGAACATACTGTAGCGGAGGCGGTTCCCCGGCGGGACTCTCGCCGGCTTGACTTGCCTTTATCAGGAAGTTGCCCGACGAGTCCACAGACAACGTAAGCGGACCTATACAACAATATAATACCAAACGATAAGTAATTTATATATATCATAATTATTGCACCCTATAAGTTACAAAGATGTAAAATATTAACCCTTTGACCGCCAGACACGCCTTTTCTTCAACCTATCGCAGTCCACTGCTGGACATAGGTCCCCCATTTTGCGCCAGATATCCCGGTCCTCCGCTTTTCTCATCCAGCTCCCACCAGCGACCTTCCGCAAGTCGTCGGTCCATCGGGCCGGAGGGCGTCCTACGCTACGCTTGCCAAGACGCGGTCTCTACTCCAGAACTCGTCTGCTCAAACGGCCATCGGTTCTACGACATACGTGACCAGCCCACTGCCACTTCAACTTGCTGATCCGGCGGGATATGTCGGTAACTTTAGTTCTCTTGCGGATTAAATAATTTCTGATCTTATCCCTAAGAGAGACTCCAAGCATAGCTCGCTCCATTGCGCGTTGAGTGACTTTGAACTTGTGAACCAATCCCGCAGTCAGTGTCCATGTCTCAGCTGCGTATGTTAGCACGGGTAGGACGCATTGCTCAAACAATCAAGACACGCCTTAAAGCGTCACAAATAATAGATTTTCCATTGTGTATGGATTCCTGTGGTTCAACAAGTAAAATGTTATTTTTATTGTAATTTGTGGATACCATCTCATTACCTTGTCATCTTCGTATGTATAGGTCGCAGCCACCTGGTTAAATTAACCACCAATTCGATGCCTAGGCCGTTTGTTAAACGCCGGCATCCAACTGTGTGCCTAGGCCAATAGTTGTTTGAACTAAAATCTCTCAATAACAACTTGGCGTATTGAAAGTTAGCCCTTTCGAAATGACTGATCAAGCCTCAGCCAAGTGATTCAAATTTAATTCTGCTTTTCCCCACTGCAGCGCTAGTAGTCATTAAAAATATAGCGCCCGCAGCGTAAACAGTGAATGTAATGGTTTGATAATATATTGCTTTTTATAATAAGAAAAAAATATATCGAAATAATTATTAAACATCCAAGTGTCAAAAAAAGTAACTAAATGACTTAACAACGTTCAGCCATCTGGTCAAAAACTACGGTTAAAGACAAGGCTAGTTATTCTTCAGCGATTGAATTGAATGCCGGCGTTTAACGAACGGCCTAGGCTTCAAATTAGATGGCTACTTTAACCAGATGCGCCATATATATATTATATCTTTCATTTATTTCCCATTTGTTGTCCGACCATTGCAATACTAACTAACTAATTCAAAAAATATACATATTAAAACAAGAATCCTCACCGGTCGTAGTTTCCCCGATATTCCTCTTGACTAACGTGACGCTCTTTAAAAGCGCATTACTTAGTGCCGTCGATGTCTGCGTTGTCATCGGCTGACTCGCCATTGAGATCCCGCTCGATATAACCTGTACATAAGCCCTTTATGTAATTAGGTTCACTTAAAATATCCCCTATGTCTATTAAGATAAAGCATAAAAACATATCACAGCAAATACGATAAATTAAAGACAGTGAAGGAGAGAGGCTCCTTACCAACTAATGGAGCAATGACATTATTAAGGTGGTGAGTAGCCTCGATGTTGATAGCTTGGGATAGTTTCGAAGCTTTGAAAGAGGCCTTTGTCTGTCATTATTTAGGAGTTCCATCTTATTATGCTTCAATCAGCCCTATGGTATAAAAAAGCGTCGTAAGAATAAATCTGGACAGTGGATGACACCTTATCATCAATATGTCAAACAAATTGCCTACGTCTATTGTTTAGCAAAAAAGATATATGCTGGAATAATGGTGACTATTATTCCCAGCTATAGTGTATTCATTCAATTCAAACCCAAACAAGTCAAATGGACTTAGAATGGTTTTATCTTTCATCACGCTGATAAGCATTTTACGTCCCACTGCAGGGACGGGTGTTCCCATACAGTAAAACTATTGGGAGATCTCACAATAAACAAATTAATTAAATATCCACTAATATTCACACAGCGCCATCTAGCCCCATATTTAGCGAGGAGCTTGTAGTTAGGGTACTAAACAACTGGATAAACATACATATATACATTTTTTTTGTAAATATATACATATATAATATATATAGGAACACCTAGACCATTACACACAAGACATGTTCATGGCCACAAATGTTTGAATGCCCGCGGATCGAACCCGGCACCCTTGGCATAGTAGCCGACTTCCCGACCATAACACGAAATGGGTCGTCCCCAATTAAATAATAAAACAATCTTACCTGAACAGTGGGCGTAGGAGTAGTAGTTACAGGCGAATTGATGATAGAAGCGATGGCGTTATCGAGTGCAACCTGCGCAGCAGAGGTTGGAGCCCTAGGGGCCGTATGAGAAGGTACTGTTGTCCAGAAATACTAGTCTTTAGGTGGCTGTACATGACGGTGGTTCTCACCTGAAAACAATCACCAAATTTCAGGGCAAGCGTATAGAATACGAATAATAAAAGTCATTTATTTTTCTAGTGTTGCTTACTCTTCTATGCAGACTTTTACTGTAATAAATATGCTCTAAACACACTACTTTTGTTTAGAGCATATATGTATATTGTAACGAACAAGTAAGTTCGTTACAACGACCAGGTTGTAGTGTTGTTGGTTCGTTATCACACTTGATATGACAACATCTAAACTTAAATTTTTAGCAAATCGAAGTGCAGTTTTCGAAACGTTCTTTGCGGGATCCGGATGCATTATAGGCGTCAGTTACTCACTCACCACCAGGTAGGCCTCTTCTTATAATGTAGTAGAAACCCCATATTTATTGTGATAATACCGGTGTTGGCTATCAATATTAATAGTGTGTTGTAGTATAATCAATTTAATTGTAAGGTTAAAATAAGAAGTACACCAAAAGTATACTCAAATGCATAGATACAAAATTTATTAGTGTCTTAATAATCAAAATCCATGGCATCCTACAGCAACGTACGTTTCTAAGAATTTCTACGATCAATAATGTGCAGTAAGCGGCGGGTATCATTCCATTAATACATTCACAGTACTCACCAGAATCGGCGTGCGTCGACTTGAACGCTCCGCCAGTGGGTTGGAATACTTTGGACCGCCTGGACTAGACGCGGTGATGGCGCCGAGAAGGTTGTCCGATGAGCCGGCTCTGCAAGTGAAATAAGAGTGCTTAGTAATTTGCTTAACCCTTTGACCGCCAACGACGCCTTAATGATTGATTCCTGGCGTTCAATGGGTTAAAGTCAAGCTCCTGTAAACTCCCAATTTCATGTAATAAAATTGCATGGAAAGATATAATAATTGCTAAGATAATCAATAAACTAACTAGATGCACAATCTCACTGAGAATGTGTCCGCGGCAAAGTTCTGCAAATCCGTTAGTGGGAAAATGTTCATTTGTATTCACGTCGCTCGCCATAGTGACATATAGTGCTCGTGCTTTTTGATTTGTACCCTTTTAATGACGAGTTAAGGGCAAAATTTGTCTTGTCTAAAAACAATGGTCTGGGTGTTTTCTATGTTTTATCCGTTGCTTAGTATCTATGATACAGGCTTCACGCTTAACATGGGGTTTGATAGCGATGTGTGAATGTCAATGGATACCTATTTTTATTACATCATACATGTTCATCTGCATACAAATGTTTGTACTGCCGGGATCGAACCCGAACCTTTGGTAAAGAGTTGACGTCTCAACCGGAACACCAAATGGGTCGTCAATCAGTTCACCCACGGGATATACTTCGTTATAGACTTACCTGGCCTTTATAGGTTTCGGCCGACGCGTGTGGTCGTGTGGGTGAGGTAGTCGCGGGTGTCGATCCCCTCCGAGTCGGAGGTCACCTTCTCGCCGCACTTCAGGTCGATCACCTCGTTCGCTGAGGGCTGCTACTCTTCACATACGGTCTGGGTTATCTGGTTTAAATAAAAAAAACTTTTTTAGCACTGCAAAGGAATGGAACTCTTTACTTCTTTTGTGTTTCTCGATCATTACAACCTGGCCGTCTTCAAGGCAAGAGTGAATAGGCTGTTTCTAGGCATACATGATCCATCCTCGGCCGCATCATAACTTACCATCAGGTGAGATGGCGGTCAAATGTCTGCCTATATTGGATTAAAATAAAACTGTTGAGCTTAGATCGCTGTGTCATGTGTTTCTAATGTGTGATTTTGTCCAGCTGTTTCTTAGGACATTGCAGGTTTAATGACTTGATTGTCTGAAGAGAAAGACAATTAGCTTAGGAGGGAACGGTAAACCGTCTGCTATCTTAGTATGGTAGCCGTTGACACTCAACAATCCAGACAAAAGAATATGATTCCGTGCTTCAGAGACACGTTTATCCATCGTACTGGCTACAATCTTAGCCGCTCGAACGGCACGCGCGTAACAATAGATTCATCTATTGTTTGTTGTGATTTTCCACACGTGCTACGCACGACCTCTCAGGATGGTAGTCATTAAAATCCACCAATCCGTTTTGGGCCGCGTGGTTGGGTTACGGCCCAAACTCCTCATAGCTATGCAGTGCGGAAGGATTGTCTTTGCAGTTGGACCTTATAATATCGCCTCATGATGATGAAGCTTGTAATAATATGTTTGTACTGAATATAAAAAAAACGACATACGACAGGTTCCTCGTCGCTGGATGTGCGAGACCCGATGCGCGTACGCAGCCGGTAAAGGCACGTCCGCATTCCCGGCACCGCCTTCCGACGCGTGCGAGGACTCTGATTACATTCATTGTTATGGTTAAATGAAGACAAATATATAGTACGCGTAGTGATAAGTTTAATATTAAACCTCGATAGAGCTTAGACCAAAGAAACCACATAGCTTTGATCTTGTTCTACTGTATGATACTAAGAAAAACCCATGATAATGAAATTTACCATAAGCATGCTTAAGGATTCTGAACGGATATAAGCATAATACCTATCGTTAACCTATTGAACGCCGGGAATCTGGACACACTAGAAATCTATTGAGTCTGGCCTCATGGCTCATTGGCGGTCAAAGGTTAATGTTGACAATAGGTTCCCCACCTGTTACCAACATAACGATGTTTTTTTGAAATTTTACTTGATAGTCTTATTATACCAATGATGATGCAATTCTATTTATAAAGATAAAAATGGCAAAACTTTAGGGTAATATTCTCGAGTAATGGTAAAATAAAACATACATTTAAGTATAGTTAAAACTTTTTGATTTCTTTCATACACTTGAATTCATTATTAAATTAACTTTATATCAAGTGTATTTTATAGTAATTTTCAGAACATAATCGTCTATGAATTTATCGAAACTATGTATAAGAGGAGAGGAGCTCTCTCTCTCTCTAGCATATAAGCCAATATGGGTTGTTCTTGACAATAAACATACCTGTGGCATAGACCCAGTGGGATCCCTGCTGCTAGAAGATTTCCTACGATCTTTATTGCACCATTCCATTCGGGATGAGCCTTGAAGTGAGCTTCTTTGACCTGAATAGAAATTAACAAAATAATTAAGATCCTAATTTGTCATGACGTGTAAAGTATAAAGTAGTATATACTTATAAAGGTCTGCAAGAATTCCAAATCAATAATGTTCTTGGAAAAGCTCTGTTCTATCATATTAATTATTTGTTACATGTTAATGGGAAAGTTTTGTTACTTATTAACAAAAAACAATTAACACTATCATTTTTTTAGATGTACATTGGCCTATTAGTATTTAGTGCACATTTTCAATACCATTTTACATTATTGAATTCCTCTACATTATTTCTGAAGTATACACTCCTTGCATTCTTAAAATAGTTTTAGAATTTCTCAAGTTTGTCGATTGACCGCTTTTCCAATTACCTCCGCTAGCGAGCTCGTTGTACTTCTGTTCTCCTCGGCTTCAGCGAGTACCACCACTCGCCGAGGATCTTGCTGACAGTCCGGTTGTCCTGGTTGGGGTGAAGCTGGTGGACCATCTGCCGTGGCGCTTCGAGAAGATCATGAACGCGTTCATGGGCCGTCGGATGCGACGCTCTTTCTGCCAAACGCGATATTACCAATCAATAAATAAATTAATCAATATCTACTGACATCCACACATCGCCATCTAGTCCCAAACTAAGCATTTAGCCTGTAATATGGGTACTACACAACAAAGGAAATACCCAGACCAATATGAACAGACATATTCACACACAAATGTTGTATTGCCCGGGGATCGCATACAGAACCCTATGTGTAAGCCGACGTCTCAACCATTATGGTTCTTCAATATAATTTAAGTCATCAGTAGGGGTGGCAAGAAGGTCTATATATCAGTAAGGAGACTTGAGTAAAACATTTTGCCTCGGCAAGCTAGAGGAGACTAAGCTACACGTGGGCGAAATACCTTAGCGAGGCCCAATCACAGTATTTATACCTTAAGGACAAACAACGCATAGGGTAGATCTTGATTCTTAACAAGTCATTTTTCACTAGTGTCTACGTGCGCGGCACTATGCGCGAGACCGTATGCTTTTGCCCGCCAAAATTCAACCATTTTTATATATTTCAAACCATGCTTATTAAAGCAAATGCTGAAAAAAGCCAATGAGTTCCTACCTTTTCATGCGTAGCAGGCGAGTTGAGCGACGACAAGCTTTGCGATCTTCGCTTCGCTGAGTCGTCCCTCCGTTGCCCACTGACTCTTCGCATTCAAAGACATCATCGTCCTCTTCCGTGCACATGGCTGTAGCGTCACCTGCAATACAAAAATGTTTAAGTTAAACGCCAAAGCCAACGATTATCTGCTAAAATACAGTATAAAATACACGAAAAGAACCCTTCATCCACAAAAAAATATATTTCTTTATTATTTAACTCACTAGTGGGCTCATCCTTGCTGTTCCTCAGTTTTGACATGTGACGTGTACTATGCGGGGAAAACTAAAATAACCCTGCAAAACCCTAAAAAACTAACATTATTCTAATAACTCACCAGCGGGCTCGTTCTTGATCCAATCCTCACTGTTGACAAGTGGCATGTGCGCATGTACGCACTTCACGCGGCGTTAGTTTACATATAAAAAAGTAACACCTTATAACTCACCAGCGTGCTCATTCTTGACGTGATCCTCAGTTTTGACGTGTGGCGTTTGCGGTGTGTGAGGCTTGTTCTTACGTCGGCATAAACTTACACTCCCAGTGGTCTCGTTCTTCCTGGTCCTCAATCTTGACATGTGACGTATGCTTTGGTATGCGGTGTTAACTTAGTACGCACTTTGTAGATGCACGAAAACAACCCTTTTTAAATGAAGGTTTAGGGTTAACCCTTATAACGTTAACATTATTTCTAATAACTCACCAGAGGGTTCGTTCTTGATCTGATCCTCAGTCTCTGATGTAGCGTGTGTGGCGTACGCGGCGAAGGCGAACTAATAACGGCATGTTAGTACGTCGTGCGACATAAACTAACACTCACTGGTGGACTCATTCTTGCTGGTAGTCTTGACATGTGGCGTATGCTTTGTATGCGTATATTATTTCTAATTACTCACCAGCGGGCTCGTTCTTGATCTGATCCTCAGTTTTGACATGTGGCGTGTGCGGCGTGTGTGGCGTATGCGGTGTGTGCGGCGTATGAGGCGTGCGAGGCGTCCGCGGCGTTCGCGGCGAAGGCGCGGCGGCGACGGCGCGCCCAATAACGGCACTAGGATTGCCACGGGAACACCGCGCCGCCTGATACTGGAACACGCACAATCATTCGCTTATTACTCTACCATGAGGGCACACAGATGAAGAGTTTGTTTTTCTCAAGTAAATTAGCAAACTATTCAATCTGTATTATATCACTGTGTTTGACATTCATAGACACATATTTCAAGTGTCAATAACTCAGAGAAACATACAGCACAATACATTTCAATTACTAATGAAGAGCATGTAAATAATATTGATAATATAAAAATAAGTGCTAAGTTGAAGAAAGCACCTGATAACAATCAACATTATTAGCATTTTATTTATCCATTGAACTCCAGGAATCCAAACACAATAGAAAATCTTTAATCTTGCGCCTTAGGCGACATTGGCGTTCAAGGGTTACACAATTATACTTTAAAGAAATGAATACGATATAATTAGTCATTCAGCAGACAACAGGTAGCAGCGCTATCGCATTCAACCTTACTATTGGGTACAGATTTCCCTAAATATCCAGTCAAGCGTGGAGATTATGTGAAAACCCTGCAATACTAGGCCCCAGGTCCAGTGTGTGAATTGACACGGGCAGTTAAAATACTAAATACACTTGCCTATTATCTTATTTTCATAACGAATTTTTTTTTGTCTTGGTGGAAAAAAAAATATTGTGAAATATGATGTACCTTTGTATAAACTTATCTCGATTGTAGAGACACTCGAACCAATAATAGCAGTATGCGATGTAGGGGGGCAAGACAGGCAAAAGTTGATTGGATGTACTATCACAGCACTATGTTCACATTATTACCTGTTGACAAATAAATAACATACTACAAATGATTTGTTTTTTGTACAGATTAATCCTTTTTGGCGACAACTAATGAATAGTGTTCGCCCCTCCAATATTACAGATTTTTAAGTTCACTACTGAGCAAAAGCCTTCCCTAATAACTTCCAAGTATACCGATCCTGAGCAGTCGACCTCAATCGACTATTCGCCAATTTAACTAGGTCATTTGCCTTATCTCAGAGTAAAACTTACAATATAGCATAGTGCTAGTCTTAAAAAAATAACTAAGAGGATTTCAGCTCAATTTCACGTCATAAAAGTTCTGCTTTTCATTTCACTTTTTTCGACTTTTTCGGTATGTCCCAACTCATTAAAAGCCTTTTTTCTAGACACATTTAACTTTCGAATTCGGTGATAATGCAATTCGCTAAAGTTATTCTTTTTTCAGCAAGATTTGCTTTTTAAGTTTCGAAACTTAATAACCTAACTAATCAATGTAAGATGATTTTATATCATATACAGATCATTTCCTAAACTTACATGGTCATTGACACCGTTGTCATGACACCTGGGCTCCGGTTCTGGCTCGTTGTTGTTTAGTTGCTGACCCAGCTGAGACATCTTCTGATCTATCTGGAATAATTTCAATTTCTTTTAATGTTAATAAACGTTAGCTTATAAACATAGAATTAACCTAGAAACTAGACATTTAAAATTGACTTATTCCGAAGAGATTGCTTGTGAAAGTAGAGTATTCCAATTGTCACATGGTACTGCAGGATGAAACACGTTTAGGTGAGTAGATTTGTGGGTCAAAACAAAACCATACGGTGATGGTTGAGATTTCGGCTTCTACAGTGAGAATTGTTTGAAACATCTACTTCAACAACTTTTGATATTAGTTTGGTTTGTCAATGATACTAAATATTGTGTATGTATTTACAAAAAGGTCATAAGCTTTTAGACATGACCATCCGTTTCATAACCATAAAACAAGCTCCCTTAAATAGGGCTAGAAAGCGCTGTCTATCCTTTTTGCCGCCGAAGCATAGAATCATCTTTAGCATCAGTAATCATAACTCAGCCTGAAATGTTCTCACCAAACTGGTTAAATCCCGCCACGTACCAATATGATTTCGAATTTTCGAAATTATATGTACGTTATCCGACGCTCTTACGGTGAAGGAAAACATTCTGAGGAAACCTGCGCACGCCTGCAATGAGATTCAAAGGTTGTGCGTAAGTCATCCAACCCGCACTAGGCCCGCGTCGACGACTAAAACCCAAACACCCTATACGGGTAGGCTCGTGCCCCTCGGGGTCGTTTAATGAGCTGATGATGAATAATAAAACCAGATGCGTGTGCGACTAACTTGAAGCGGCTCGGGCGGCTCGTTCTTGATCAAGAGTATCTTGTTGTCGGGCGCTTGTGGGATCACGTAGTAGCGCTTCACCGCGTCCGCGTCGTCCAGCACGGACACCAGGCGCGCCTGCAGCGGCGCGGCTTCACCACCAGACCCTCCTCGCGGACGCCCAGCTCGGGGCGGGGCTCTAGCTTCTCCCTCTGCGATGCGGAATATAACATTTACAGAAATGCTCGCTTAAATACCGTGCAATGTGGTAAACTGCATCGTTCGATTTTGAACCTTAACCTATTGCAATAAAGCACTAACTTCAGAGGGATTGGCTTGGCACGCGGATGGTAGCTGGTTGATTCACAAGTGTTGAACAACGACTCGATAGCGCGAGATTGTGTCCATCAAATACGTACTCGTAAATGTATTCGAATCCAGATATTATAATTAGTATAAGTTTTTGAAATATTTAAGATTAGAAATTGTAAAAATAGCACAACCGCTAGAATAAAATTGACCGCATACGCAAGACTAATTGACTTTTTTTAGTAGTGCGTTAAAAATAACGGAAAATAATGCATTCAAAACTTATTGTTTCAAAATAAAGTGAATAGTCACTCTCAAGCATTTCTCGAAAGTTAAGGCAATAGCATCCATTGCTGTTATGAGTAATTCCAAATTGTTTTCAACACTAAGGCCCGTATTCTAAAACGAGACTCAAGCGTTGATCTCTACTTAAATAAGAAGAAAGAAAAAACATTTATTCACCACAAAATTCACAATGACATACAAGGACAATACAATATAAAAGGGAAAAAGAAGTACATAAAAAATTGTGGTTAAAAATATAATTAGAAAGGATAGCGCTATAAACGATACATAGCGGCATCCCTTTCTAACTCTATTTAGTAAAGATCAACGCTTAAGTCCCGTTTCAGAACACGGCCTAAGAAGGCTTAATAATAGAAAAAAATTAAGGATAGAAATCTGCAGCGCTAGCCCAGTGAATATTCATGAGCTGGAGATAAGCAAGTGAGGTAGACTTAAGTCTTATAAGACGAATACTGGGAAATTCTAACGAAACAACTCACCTGAGCATATTATGCTCCTCGTCCTCATACTCCGCGACTCGTCTACTTAAAAAACCGTCGTGATTATTCATCGGCGACATATCCGAGTCCCTACGGTACGAGTCGTGTATACCGTTCCTTATATGCATCGGCTGCCGGTACATATCTATATCTATGCCATTGGACGCAGGCACAGCGCGTTGCACAACCAGATTATGCGAACCTCGTTCGCATTCCGAATGTTAGCTACTCGTCTGCAGGTTTTGGTTTATATTGAGCGATATACTAGACGGCATAGAGAGGCTGGACTGCAACGTGGTTGGCGCGTTAAGACTTGTCTGGATAGTGCTTTGGATGTTCAAGCCGGACGTCTGTACGCCGATGACGCTCGGCTGGGAGCTTATACTGCTGTGGATGGTTGTCGGACCGTTGCGGTTTTCAGGTGCCTGGAAATGAAATACAAAAAAATAACGACATATTCCCCATTTTCTATGGGATTATGACATACGACTACGATTTGAGGTTATCAAATGCGCACTTCAGTAACTTTTTGTAATACAAACAATCTACTCATTCAACCCTTTGATCGCCAATGACGCTTTAAGACACCAGACACAATAGATTTTCATATGTGTTCCCGGTGTTCAATGGGTTAATTGGACAACTTAACAAAATGTTGCAGTTTTATGAAAAAGCGATTTTAATAATTCCGCAAATGATTGGAATAATAACATACCTGGTAATATGTAGGCGCTGGCGACACCCGTATGACACTGGTAGCAACGCCTCCCACGTTTGGGCTTCCTCTACCGGGCCGGACCAGCTCTGGCCTGAAATTATTGAAATATTCATAAAGAGTTTTCAGTAGTAAGTCAGTTTTCTATTAGCGAATTTACCTGTCGACCGCCGCTGACGGATATATCCGACAAAAACAATTGATTTTCTATTAAAAATGAAAAGTGTGTATTCAGTTTAGGTCCTTACAGAACACTTATTAATGTCAATTGAAACTACCACTGGTTTGGACAATAGTTTTCCACTGAGAAGAATTTATTTTATCTGGAATTTATTGTATTTGGAATCCTGGCGGTTCAATTTCAAATCAAATTAAATACGGTACAAATCAGGTGTCCGTAATTAAAATTAAAGAGTTAAATTGGACCATGTGAAAATGTAAATCTTGTTTGTGATCTTCAAAAACTAAATAAAACAAACTTTTTATTTACTACCACCACTAGACTACGGCAAAAAAACTAAAAAAAGTAGTCCTACCTGATGAGATGATGGTACATAGTAGGCCCGTGAGGCGGCTGCGGCTGTGGCGAGGATATCGGCACGAACACGTTGTTCCGGAGCCCCGGAGAAGCCACGCCACCAACGGGTGACGCACCTGGACTTCCAGATCGAGAACTTCCTAGGGACACTGTAATCAAAAACAATATATGTCATCCCGATCATCAATCCTTCAATGTTTAAGTAGGTATACATGAATATATATGAAAATCTAATTCACCAGAGTATATTTCATTAATCATCAGCTCGTTATACGTCCCCACCAAGGTGCACGAGCCTACTCGTAAAGGGAGGCCTTAGTCATCCACGCGGGCTCAGTAAGGATTGGCCAAATTCACGCACATTTGAATGTCTTCGTAGGCGTGTGCAAGTTTCCTAAAGATGTTTTCCTTTACCGTAAGATCGATTTAAAAAAATCGAAAACACATTAATAGGTGGCGGGGTCTGAACCTGCAGCCTCCAGATTGGAATGCAATAGTCCACACCATTGTACCACCGACGCTCTATTTTCCTTTACTTTGGTTTAATTGTGTGCTCATTAACTATAGTAGGTTTAATATACCTAATAATAGTTCAAATTTACTTTTACGACCGTTAGCACTAGAATTTAATCATAGCATCGTGTCATATAAAATATTTTATATGAAACAGTTTATCTGTATATCAGCACAATTTCACCGCTTTCACTCTTATCAGTATCGATCTGTGAATTTTTAAACAACGCTCGTGAGCCAGTTATGTATAACTGTTATGAAAGTATTATTAGTATATGTTTGAGATTATGTGAGCTATAAAACCTTTTCATTTCTATAATTACATAATGAATGAAAAAAAAGTAATCAGCACATAATAGGTGCATATACTTCAATGTATGTTGTGTTATTTTATGTATGTATGTTCCTTAATTGCAACTACAAAAAAACATACGAAAAAACAACGAGAATCGATACAAAAGGGGACTACCGACACCCCTTAAAACTGTATTACTATAATGATACATCAGCATTTTTGTCACCAAAAACCAGTATTACAATAATATTACTTCGCCAGAAATGGCGAAGTAATATTATTGTAATACTACGGTACGGCATTGATGGCGGATAATTATTATCAGTTATTGGTCGCCTTCAATGCCGCTCTGTCATGGTTAGGCGTATCACTTACCATCAGGTGAGTTTCTGGCCGTCCTGTTCACTTAAAACATAAAGTTAACCAATAAGAAACTCTTACCCAACATATTAGCCGCCTCAGTCTCGTCTGGATCGAAGCGTCCGGTGACCCGGTAGTGCGGCGGCGTGGTGTCCGACTCGCGCGACGTCTCGTCCCCCTCCACGCCGGTGCCGCTCGATGACAGCGATTTGCTACTGCTTCTGGAACAATTGCTCGTATAGTACACCACGTGTCCAAGGAACCGAGCTTCAACTGCCATACAATTAACCCTTATTAACTTTTGACATAAGAGTGCTTTGCTTTGCCCCATCCAGTATCTAGGAGAGTTCTTCAAATCGAGCTAATGGGCATCCCAAGTTATACTGGCCACGACACGAGACACTCTTTCGCAATTGTAGACCGGGGTTTCCTCCTCCTGAACCAGTGGCGTGCACTTCATATATGGAGTGCATGCCACTTTCCTCTACAGATACAGATTGAAATCATATCGAGCGATCTGCTGTCATCAACAGCACTCAATTTAACAAAAATATAAATTATTTGTTTTTGCGATTAGTGTCACTCACTTTGCATATTCTACTCATAATCTCTGTGCACGTCACTGACTCCTTGGAACCCTATCTATCCGTGCTTTAACTATCATAAATACATACCTCTGATGCCACTTATGTGCAGACTTCTTCAAAGGAATATTGGACTCAAGGGATGAGACTTCAACACGAAAGATGACCACAAATGGCGGCCGTCTTCGTAAGATAAAGACTATTTTAATGATAGTGAGACAAGAGAATTACGAAATATTGAACAATGACATAAGCGTAAACAAAATATAGGAATTTTCACCGTGTCACCGCCACCGCACCTCTAAAGGTGCCTAAGGTACCTAAAATTACTTAAACGAAGTGGTCATCTTTCGTGAATCGTACTATATATAAATATCTAGCAACATACCTCTGATGTGGCGTATGCGCCGACGCATGCGCCAACGGAGTATTGGACGAGCGGGCGACGCCCCTAAGCGACAGATGTCTCGAGCAGAAGCCTCGCCGCTGACTCTCCTTAGTACATCCATCCTTGGAGCAAAGCCGTCGCCATTGTTTGCCGTTAAACTTCTTCCGTATACCGGTGGGCGTGACACACGTCGCCTTCTTGTACTTGTGCGGGGTCGCCGCTTGAGATCTGATTGTGGTGAGGAAATTGAAACTTAGTGATGTAATTGAAGACGTCAATAGATGATGTATGTCTCATAACTCCAATTAAAGTATCCAATTAAAAATAAAGTTGACTGAAATGGGAGTTCAATATTGGCTTTAACACTTTGAATGCCGGAATCCAGACTTTACGTCGTCTGAATAGCATCAAACATTCAGAAGACGTTAACACACCTATCATGTGACAATGAAAAAACAATAAACCCCAAAATACGACATAACCACTTCCACTCACATTTTTTTTAAAGATTCATATGAAGTAAAAATAAAAGAGAAATTGATACTTATATTTATAATTTATATATTCTGCTTCAAATATCACTAACTCTGGTTTTGGTTATTGCATTATTTATATATCCTCAAAGAACGTCATTTAATACTAATGTAGTTAAACGGCAATAATGGTTGTTGCTTACCTTGGAGTAGGGGTTGAGATCTGGGGTAAGACTGCCTTCAACAGACTAGGTGCTGCCGCGACTCTGTAGGCTACTGCGCTTGCTGTTTTACCATCTGATAAGCAAAATAGATATAACTAAAAATATAATAAAATTGTTGTAAATATTGTATTCATAATCCATATTCATTGTTTTTATTATTTAAATATGAGTCCTTTAATTATTTGACTGAAAACAAGAGTTTTTGGTTACTTGAACCTGCTTAACAACTAGCTAGAACAATACATTGCTTCAAGTTAAGTAAAGTAGGTCAAAACTTCGTATCGGTGCTTTAGATTGAGCACAAGCTAATAATATATATATATATTGCATGTTGATGGAAAACACATTTAGTAAATAAATTCATCTTTTAAAACTGACCCATATGCGAATCCGTCGGGAATATAATCTGTTCCTTCGAAGGTCGTCATCACTCTCACAGTAGTCGTCGAACGTGCGCTGCGCAGGTCGTCCATAGAGCATTCGATAGAGCGCAACTGTCACCACATTGCCACCGGGCATTGGAGAAGACGTGAAGAAATTCTCCACCCATTTGGAAGGCTGGAACAAAATACCAAAGATAAAATAAATACATATACTATCACACTGACATCGGAAATAAAGAGCGAAAACATTAATCGTATCTGTAACCTTTATATCTGACCCTAATTTCTAATTACCTATTTCAAGGTCAATTTAATAAGGAAACCATTTGGAACACATACCTAAAGTTAGTTAAAATGAAAAATATTTCAAAGCAAATGCAACACTTAACAAAAACACCAATCTTTGGACTGGTGCATACAATTTGCATGGTTGTGACGTATATGTCATAAGTTCATAAGTATGTAGCGTTTTTGGAAATCCAAACTAATGCGTTTAAAATCCTTGGATTTAATTATTTAAGTTGTAATTCTAAGATGACTTCTATGCACAGATATCAGGAGTCTCTTTTGTATATTATTAATTTATTTCATCAACCGCAACAAATGAAGAAGTCAACCACTATTTCAAATAACACTCCTGTTACCGATATATAAAGCTGGAACAGAACCATTTTTAGATAGTTACATACTAAATAAAAATTATTTAATCAGACTAATAACCAAGTTTTATGGTCAGGCAATCAATTTTTCATAATTATTGCCAGCTTAGATAAACAGTAAACTAAGTAGATGACAATCTCACTCAAAAGCGTCCGCGGAAAAATTCTGCCCATCGCGTCAGATGGGCAAAATTTTCATTCTAATCACGTCGCTCGCATAGTGACATAGTATATGCTCGTGCTTTTAACTTTGTTTGTTGACGCGTTTAGGTCTACATTTTAATGAATAATTGTATATTAAATATAACAATAAGTCACGTATGTGCCAAGCGGCTCGGATATTTTTGGTTGATATTACTTTGCGGTTGTGCATCTACTCTCTCTTCAACCTATCGCAGTCCACTGCTGGACAGGTCTCCCCCATTTTGCGCCAGATATCCCGGTCCTCCGCTTTCTCATCAGCTCCCACCAGCGACCTTCCGCAAGTCGTCGGTCCATCGGGCCGGAGGCGTCCTACGCTACGCTTGCCAACGCGGTCTCCACTCCAGAACTCGTCTGCTCCAACGGCCATCGGTTCTACGACATACGTGACCAGCCCACTGCCACTTCAACTTGCTGATCCGGCGGGCTATGTCGGTAACTTTAGTTCTCTTGCGGATTAATCATTTCTGATCTTATCCCCAAGAGAGACCCAAGCATAGCTCGCTCCATTGCGCGTTGAGTGACTTTGAACTTGTGAACCAATCCCGCAGTCAGTGTCCATGTCTCAGCTGCGTATGTTAGCACGGTAGACGCATTGCTCAAAGACTTTCGTCTTTAAGCATTGCGGAATAGTTGACGTGAAGACATGACTAGCTTACCGAATGCCGCCCAGCCAACTGAACCCTCCTACTAGCCTCCTTCTCGAGTTATGCCGGCCAAGTTGGATGGTTTGGCCCAGGTAGATATACTCGTAATTAGTTTATTGTTTAAGTTTGCCTTTATTGTAAAATATTTTACTATTTCCTTCTGGAAAATGAATCTATTCATTTGATTTTATAGTAAATAACAACTTTAAATAGGAGGTCTTATAGATTAAAATTTATAGTTAAAAGTGAGTAGGATACATGACACGTGTACGTGGCACATGTAAAGACCTACACAAAACCAGTTCCTAAAAATAGGATAAAGACGATAACTAGGTATGCTATTAATCATTGATAACTTACAAATACGACCTTAAATTATATGGACTTAAACTGCTATTTGGTTGAACACAAAACACTTACTTAGATAAACTATTCAAAGAAAATAGGACATGGTGTTTTATATGCGGAATACAGTCACAATGTTATTTTATTTGGGCCTGTTTTGTTGAACTACAGCGGCTACTGCATATTCGATATGTTTGCCGTAATGTACTATTCCCTCAGTAACATTTTTGAGGAGCTAAGCTAATACCTCCTGTTTATTAACAGAACATGTGATTGCCATATATTTTGTGCATAAATGTTATAAATATCAATTCAGATTACAAAGGTCTGTGTTTTGTTTTTATATGTTCAATTACAGGTGTACACGTTTGCGATAACAGTCGCTAGTTTAAAAATGTTTATTATTCAAGTTACTAAGATGTTTTTGTTTTTATACGAGACAATTAATATTACAATACTAAAACACGTATATGAAAATAAGATGAGTTGGTAGAGTGAAGGGCACGTAGTGCGGAAACTACAGAGACATTACAGCAGATGGAGCGAAAGGGTTCTCGTAATGTATGCATAAAACGGAAAAAGCGTGGGCCAACATCCAACCAAATTAACAGACTTGGTTAAAGTTAAAAGAAGCCTATAACTGATTGCTAGGAATCGGTCCACGTGGAAGACATTAGGGAAGGCCTTTATTCCGTAGGGGGCTTGAAAGCGGCAATAAGGTTGATAATAATATGTGTATATAGTTACTACTACTGTAATTTAAAATAATATTTTACTACAACAACCAAAACATCCACTGCTAAACAAAGATCTACTCGGACCGTAAACAGCTGCGCTGATATTAGGATTTTGGCAAGACGCCAGAGCCTCGTTTAATCCATGTCTTGGACCCCATGTTTTTTCATCCACCTTTTTATATAATAATAAATAAAATAAATATCCACTGACATTCACACAACGCCATCTAGCCCCAAGTTAAGCGTGAAGCCTGTATTATGAGTACTAAACAACGGATAAACATACTTATATACATATTTTTTTTGTAAATAAATACATATTACACATAGGAAACACTCAAACCATTACAAACAGACATGTTCACACTAATGTTTGTACTGCCCGAGGATTGAACCCGGAACCCATGGTGTTGCAGTCGACCTCTCAACCGCAACACCCAATGAGTCGAAGAACAATATTAGAAAATGTTATTGTAATTGATGATAATATTCAAATATTTACTATCAATACTTGTCATGAACAAATTCTTTATTTTAATCTTTTATTTTTATTATATTTTATTTATATTACAGTTATACATAATTATAGTAAGGTGGATATGTTTTTAATAACAATTGTAGTACAATCAATACAAAAGTTGTTAGACCTAATCAAGTTTTTTTTTTCGTTTTGATAAACGACGTGAAAAAATCACATACTTTGTACTATCAATGATTTACATTAATATTTACAATTCAACTTAGACACTAAATGTGCATAGCAACAACACAGGGAAAACGTTGCCATCAGCACAATTAAATCATCATTGATGTGGTTTCAAACATGATTAATCATAATAGCCTCGTACCTTCGTCAATGATCAGCCGGTTATCATTCAAATAGCTTTCCTCTAAATGTTTTCCTTATCGAGCAACGGATCGTTCGCTACCGAGAACGCATTCCTAGAACGTGACGTTCAAACTCAACCATCGCCGTGAAGATAGCAAGCCTAACCAACTGCAGTAATAACTTTAATACCAAATAACATCTTACAAGAGGTAAAATCGACTTAAATAATAAACGCACGAGTAGCATGGCGAGCATCGCAATTAAATTGTGACTCATAAACGTTCATTATAAAGTTCAAAATAGGTAAATCCGCGTAGCATATCAATCTGCTAAACTCTCCATTAATTGCTGCAACAGCACCGTACAAATCGAACATCATGACAAGCGAGCGGCCGAATGACGCCAACTCATTTGATCATGATAAACATAGACGTAGCATAACAATGTTACTTTAAATAGAAGGAAATGCCTTGTCGTGTACGCGGCGAACAAAAAACATCGCTTGATAAGTTACGTTTACTCTGAGCATAGCACATTGTGCACCGCCGCTGACAGTGTTTACGATTGCACGAGTATTCATAGAGCCGACAGCGTTACGCAGACCAACTTGTATTAACCATCCGTTTTGTAAAGCGAAACTCAGATGCCGGCTGAACACCGATCAAAGATCACTGACCTACGCCGTGACGCAATGCATCTGCAACGTGCAAATGTTAACACCTATTCATTGTTAGAGAAATACGGCTTACCATATTAGATTTATAGTTCTTAAACGAATAAGACAGTAACAAAATACAAACTCCATTCATAAATTAATTACATTCACTATGTTGACAGGACCTCGCGCCTCCTATTTAAATAAATCAATGAATTAAGTAAAGGAAAAACGTCTTAAACTGAGGACTTGTGGCTAAAAGATAAACTCGAACTTGCAAAAACTTCTTTGTGTTTAAACTTGGTAGTCGCTTAATTATATACAATCGCGCCATTTTCATCCTAACCGTAAAAGAAATAAAGAACTGTTTCCCTTACAATACTATAAGCAGTCGTCATTGTCAAATCTAGTAGTCTTAACTTGGGCTTTAGAATCAAGAAGTTTAAGGTAAACTGAGGTATCATTTTCCGTCATAGAAGATTCAGAAATTAACTATAGATTTCACAGCACATTCTATTCCAATATCGGTTTATTTCAGTATAAATATCGTCATCTTAAAGTATATTTTAAATATTAATATAACTGATGACTGGCTAAGCTTACATAGTGGCAAATCTATACATGGACACGAGTGATACTACCAGGTGATCCAAATACTCGTTTACTACTAACATATCAATAACATCCACTGCTGAACTCATATTTCAAGACTTCATAGAGTAGCTTCGGACCTAACTGCGTCAGTCCACTACATGTTGTCGGATCGCCAGAGCAGACAATGGACCGGGCACATGCACTAAGCTTGGGTGCTATAGGCTCGTTGATATGCTCAAATCAAATCAACATTCCTGTAAAGTCCTACTGCAGGGCTTCCTACGCAGCATGGCTAAGGTGAATATTTGTTGACCCCCCATTTAATTGAAAAAATGTAAGGCTTTCAACGATGTTGCTAATGTTCATAATAATTAATACAAAAAGGCATTTGGAATTACCTATTTTCCTTTATAAAACAACAACTATGAACATTGTATGACTAGTATAAATAACCAGCATTTAGTTTCAATTTATAGCTGGATTTTCCAACTCTCACATGTCCTGGCTGCTATTTTATTTGATAGGCATCAATATACTGTGCAATACATATCTGAATGGTTTAGTTATTAGTTTGCTTTAAAATACATTTGAAGCGGAACCAATATAACTGATAGAAATAAACCGACTAATATTTCCACATCATGTCAAACGTTCCGACGATATACACATCAGAATAAAGTACTTTTGGCTGAAATAACACTATTGCAATAAGAAATTGAAATTATATACTGGTTTCATTGTATAGTCCAATAGGATGCAAATAATTTAAATGCCATATGAAGACAAATTTATAATTGTTGCCATGTACAATAAACTATTATCACACTATGACTGTAGCAGATATAGAAATGTCACGGGATTCAAAACCAGATCACGCATCGATCTAGACTCAACATCACCTACTCAATATAAATAAATATATATCCACTGACATTCACACAGCGCCATCTAGTTCCAAGTAAAGAGTGAAGCCTGAAAACCCATAATGGGTACTAAACAACGCATAAACAAAATGCATACATATTATGCATAGAAAACACCCAGACCATTACAAACAGACATATCCATGCACACAAATGTTTATACTGCCCGGGGATCGAACGCGGAACCCTTGGTGTAGCAGCCGACGTCTCGACCTTTACACCACATGGGTCGTCACACAATATGAAGGTGTAACTCACCTGTGGTACAGGGTGCACCCGATTCGTCGAGTGCATATGTATGGCTGAGACGGCGTGCGAGCCGGCATCCTCGAGCTCGTCTGCCCACGGCGGCTGCAGCAACCGTATATCAGCACGTTTCACCTCCACAGTCTCTTTGCAGTCCCTGTCTGTCACCTGTCAAACATAAACCAACGTCAGAGTCGGAATAGTATAGAGCCTTTGAGTATCTATAGATATGTAGCTAGCTGGCTTGTCATCAAGCTTTCGCAGTTTACCGATGGACTTAGGTCTTCCCCCATTTAGAACCAGATATCCCAGTCCTCGGCTTTCTTAAAATAATGAACAGTGACACACGACACCTATATACGAATACGCATAAGTTCAGAAAATGTTAAATAGCCGATAAAGTTCATAAATACTATGAACGAGAGAATAAAAGACCTGTGGAGTAATTTTATGCTGAAGGTCCTTTCTTCTTTTTTTGAACCATTTGGTTAATTTGCCCAACCAATTTGTCTCTCTTGGTGTGATTCTTCACCCTGGTAACGAATTTTCACGCCCGGACAAGCCGTGTTTTTAAATATGCTTCGGACTTTTAAAGGTCGGAGTAAGGATAATTTATCCAGACAGGAATTTCCGCGTGGTCTCTAATGGCGATGTTGGGAAGCCCAAATGATAGTTCACGTTAAGACAATGTCTTGTCCTGCTTGCCCAAACAAATGTTCGAAGAAAGAATATTATGAGAGCTGCCTATAATTCTGTGACTGTAGCTAGCTTTTGGACTTTCACAGTTTGATTAGAAATGTTTTGAAGCCTTAATATGCTATAAGATGCGTCGAAATACCCAGGGGGTATCATTTAGACCAGCTCTATGCAAAAACAGCATACCTATCAGTATCGCTTTTTACGCTAGCCTCAGAATATCTACGAATATCATAAATACCAGCTATTTTAATGCTATGAACTCAGACAAATCGAACATATTTGCAAGTCATGGCGTTTGTTGCGCAAGAACAAAAATAATAACACGTTATCGTACTATTACTATGTATTACATACAAATTACGTTTTGTACTTGAACAAAAAAGTGTAAAACGATAATGGATCAGGTAGTCGTCATTGTAATTTATTAATTGATATCAATTTGTTAGCCCATAATTCTAATAGTGTAGCCCAGCCACAAACGTAAGATTTAAGTTACATACATGGATGTACTTATGATCATGGTTATTAACGTACTTTTGATCTGAAAATAATTCTAGAAATTATATTTTGCAGAGCTCCGAAATACAAAAATACCATTCATCAAAGTACGGTTGGCAGTCCTACCTCGGCTACATCTTTCGGGACCTCAGTAAACCTAACCTGCCTGTTGCATCCTGCTGAACAGCTAACTAGGCTCTGGGGACCTACACACAATGGTTTTTTTATGTTATAAGTGTACAGGACGGTCTGGACGCTCACCTGATGGTAAGTGACACGCCAGACCATAACAGAGCGGCATTAAAGGAGACCAACAACTGATAGACAGTTATTACCCTCCATCAATGCCGCACTGCGCCCGTCACCCGAGACAACAGATGTTAGGTCTCTTATACCCGGTAATTTCACTAGCTACAGTGCCCTCATCCCGAAACACAAAAGTGCATAACACTACTGTTTCACGGGATGATATAATGGTCGAGCGTGGCTGACTATGGTCCAAATCCCCTTATACATGGGAGGTATGATTAAGTAACAATTTTATAAGATTTTATATAATTCGTAGAAATATGGCAACAAAGACATAAAGAACTCACCTGCACTCTAATCCTTCTTGGTGTATTTCTGACCTCGCAAACAATACCCTCGACGAACACATTGGGACACTCGCGGCCAGGGTCGGCGGTTCTCACCACACAAGCCGAGCCGTTCAGCAAATGGCTCATCTGCGGGCTCGCGTCACTTATCACATCGTATTTGTTTTTACCGAAAATATCACTATACTCCACCGGTCGTTCTCCTGTCCGTCCAATTCCACTATCTTTGCAGCCGTCGGCCTGGCGTATCACGCCCGGTATGTATACACCGCGTTGTTTCGCCAGCACACGGTGGTCCCGCCACTCCGAGAGATCAATGTTCGGGTAATGTATGGTGTACTGTTTCAGTTCGGACGGCGGCGAGGGGTGTTGGACTATTGGCGATGGCTGCGGCACCGTTTGTATGGCCGGGCTGTGGTATTCTACTGGTTGTGGTGCATTCGCGATAGTGTGCATCCGTTCGATCTCCTCCAACTCGGACGGGTCGAACTTCCGTTTCTTGGGCAAGTTGCGCACCGGCGCCTGCGTCGGTGGCTGCGCGGCGGCTGGGGCGCGTTGCCGCTGCTCGCGTTGCCCGGATTGGTCGGATTCGCCATCGTTATGTTCGGCGTCAGATTTGTCGATGACTGCGATAGGCTCACTGTGCCGACGCTGCTTATCACTGATGCCGGTATCTAGAATACAATATATTGAGTTAGATTTGCATTCACTTTTCAATCTTCGTTCGTGTTACTACATGCCAAACACTGAACGAGGCTCCGACGTTACAACGCATTTGATACATCGGACCAGTGTAGCCAGTATTGGTCTAGAACCTAATTTGTTTGGACATTGCAGGCTGAATCACCTGTTGTCCTAAACGAAAGATGATTCCGTGCTTCGGAGAGCACGTTAAGCAGTCGGTCCCGGCTGCAATCTAATCAACTAACTATGGTTCGTTAACATCAGCCACCGCATTGGGCCCGAGTGCGGCAAGACTTGTACCCTGCAGTGGGACATAAGCCGTTGGGCAGGCTGATGATGATGATGATGGTAAAACCTGACGTCCTTTAAAAGCGCATTCACATTAAAGGGCCGTCAATGCATTCCTTGACGTGACCAGGCTGAAACTGGCAGAAAATTCTATTAGAAAAAACGCGATGGTCAGGACGAAAAAAGGCTTAATGCAAAAAATGCTGCTTTCATTTATAACAAATGCAAATAAACAAGTGCAAATATTTTTGAACATATTAACAGACGGCACCAACAGGGCCGTCTCTAGCTCATGTGGCGCCCGGTACAAAAATTACCCTAGCGCCCCTAGCGCTGTCTCGGAGGAACTCATAATGCGAGCGGCGCTCGGCGCCCTAGGACCGCGGGCCCGTGTGCAACGCACACCACCCACCTAAGGAAGAAGGACGCCCCTGGGACCTAGTCCTTTTTCGTTCCTGGCCATCGAAGTTTCAGCCTCATGACCTATGAGTTACCTGATCATCGATATCGTATATGGTGGTGCGGTGGTGGTGGGCGGGCGCGCGGCAGAGTGCGGGTGCGGGGCACCGCCCGCGAGTTCGCGCTGCATCACCCGCTACCACTGGTCACTGAAGCCGCGCGCCATCGCCACCTACCGAACAAAACATTGGACATTATACATACATACAAATTAATCCATACTAATATTATAAATGTGAAAGTATGTCTGTCTGTCTGTCTGTCAGTTTGTTATGCTTTCACGCCTAAACGGCTGAACGGATTTTATTGAAAACTTGGTATGTTGATAGAAGGTATAACAAAGCAATATTTATTGCCTTTGTTAGAAATTATTCAAAAATTTTTAAAAAAGTTTGTCACACAGCCAAGTCGATCTATTTGCGTAACAAATAATAGGTTCTGGTAATAAAATTAAAGCCACTTGGAATATTATTAACAAAGAAACATGTAAGAATAAGAGTCGCGATATAATTTCTCCATTAAAATTAACGATAATATTGTTAGCGCGGATCTCGAAGTAGCTAGTGTATTTGAAAATTATTTTACCAATATTCCAATTGAAACAACAGCACTTTAAATTCAAGCTCTTCCATTGCTGGCTCTCTTTTGACATCTAGTGTTTCTGAATGCAAAAAAATTTTAGCTTTAAGCACATAACTCCAGACACAATAACCAAAACTTTCAAGGAATTAAATATTAAAAAAACAGAAGATCTATGGGGTATTTCTACTCATATCATAAAGTAATTATTGATAGTATTGCACCCCATCTAGCATTGATATTTAATACTTGTGTAGATAAAGGTCTCTTTCCAAATTTAATGAAATACAGTAAATTAATACCATTATTTAAATCCGGTGATAAAAGTGATCCATCTAACTTTAGGCCCATATCTATTTTACCTGCATTAAGTAAAATATTTGAGAAAATTATATTCAATCAGTTGCTTTCACATTTTAACGTTAACAAATTATTACATGAGAAACAGTTTGGCTTCACAAAAATAAAAATACTACTGATGCTGGGATTGCACTTATTAAGCATATTTTTGATGCCTGGGAGGACAAACATGATGCAATAGGAGTTTTTTGCGATTTGTCTAAAGCTTTTGACTGCGTCGACCATAAAACACTTTTATTAAAGTTGAGACATTACGGTGTATCAGAATGCTCATTGAGTCTTGTAGAATCTTACCTCTCTGAAAGAGTTCAAAAAGTCTGTATTAATGGCACAAAGTCGCATGGTGCCCTTTTGCGCATGGGAGTACCCCAGGGTTCAATTTTAGGCCCTCTATTATTTCTAATATATATAAATGACCTCCCTTACTATTGTAAAAGTCTTTCGGATATAGTTCTATTTGCTGATGATACGTCATTGATTTTTAATGTTAACAGACGTAAGGCGACTTTTGACGATGTAAATAGAGCTCTGTCTCAAGTAATGCATTGGTTTACTGCTAATAATCTTTTACTTAATGCAAAAAAAACTAAATGTATAAAATTCACTATGCCCAATGTAAGGCAGGTCGAGACCAACATAACTATGAATAATGATCAAGTGGAACTTGTAAACTCCACTGCATTTCTTGGTATAACTTTAGATTCAAAGTTACAATGGGGGCCTCACATTGAATCACTGGCTGGTAGACTTAGCTCGGCAGCTTATGCTGTTAGGAAGATAAGGCTTTTGACAGATGTAGAAACAGCAAGATTGGTTTATTTCAGTTATTTTCATAGTGTCATGTCATATGGTCTACTGTGGGGTTCAGCTGCCGACATTAATACAATATTTGTACTACAAAAAAGAGCTATTCGTTTTATCTACAACCTTAGACCCCGTGACTCTCTTAAGGAACTTTTTAAAGAAATAAATATAATGACTGTAGCATCACAATATATTTATGAAAATTTAATTTACGTCCGTAAATACTATCATACCTTTAAAAAAAATTGTGACTCACACAATTTTAATACTAGGAATAGAAACAAACTTGCTGTTCCGGACTTGAGACTACATAAAGTAGGTAAATCTTTTATAGGAAGATGTATAAAGTTTTTCAATAAGGTACCGCAAAATATTGTCGAGTTACCTTTACACATGTTTAAAGCTAGAATAAAAAACCACCTTTCTAAAAAAGGGTACTACACTATTGACGAATATTTATGTGATAAAAATCCTTGGTCTTAAATTGCTCAGCTATTCAGTGTTTATGATATATTGTTACATTAAGTAATTGTTTTTAAAAAAGGCTACACTGTTGAGTTTTCTTGGGTGCTTCTTTCTCAACAGGCCAATCCACTGAAGCGCTTTTTTTCAAAGCATCAAAATTCATATTTTTAGTTTAGTATTTTTAATTTTTTTTATTATATTTTTGTATATTTTTTGACGTTCATAAGTGCTTTTTGTAAGCCTAATTTGAATAAAGAATTTTGATTTTGATTTTGATTTTTGGTAACCTAGAATAGGTTTGAGGCTACTTTTTGTCCGTTTCACCCCTCACATCCCTAAAATGGGGTTGGAAGTTAGTATGGAACATTCCGCAATTTTTAGTACGACGCTGAAATTTGGTACGCGGACTATTTGCCAGAAACGAAAAAATTAGGCATATTTTTTTTCTTAAATCCACCCCGAACCCTTTAATAGGGAGGAAGTATCATATTCGATTTTCGCAGTTTTTAAGGTAGAACGCTAAAAATTGGTATGAGGGCTGTTAGTCACAACAATAAATCTTTCATTTTTTTTTTCCGGAATAGGGCCCAAAGGCCTTAAAAGAGAGGAAAAGGGGAGACATTATATACCGGACTTTTGTCAGTTTTCAAGGTAGGAGCTGAATATGGATAATCAGACTATATCTCAAAAATAAAATTTTTATATTTAAATATATATGATATATCAATATCACTATACATAGGATTAAAGTTGGGGGGTTATCACAGTTTAAAATAGAAAGCTAAATTAAGTATGAGGACTATTTGTCACGAATAATAAATTACATATTTAATTTTTGCAAATCGGCCCTTGAAGTCTTAAAAAAGAGGTAATTTATATATGACTTTTCCAGTTTTAAGGTGAAAGCAAAAATGGTATGCGAAGCGAAAAAGAAGAAGAAGAAGCAGTGTTGCAGTGTTAAAATTATTCTTTTCGTACCAGGAAAGTGAGCCATGTTATCCCAACTTTAACGCGGGCGAAGCCGCAGGCAAAAGCTAGTAATCAATAAATATCCACTGACATTCACACAACGCCATCTAGCCCGATATTAAGCAAGGAGCTTGTAGATTAAACCATTCGTCAACGGTTCAGAGATTTCTTAATAATTAACTATCATTAACAAACAAGTCATAACTTGGAGGAATGGTTCAGCGATTTTTAAATAATTAACTAACATTAATAAACAAGTCCTAACTTCAGATCTAAGGAGTATTTTTGGGATCCAGACCTTTATTGACCTAAGTCATTGGAAAAGCCTTGACCCGGGACATAATGACTGTAGAAATAAA
>PQWD01014175.1:0-18875 GCA_019425675.1 Leucinodes orbonalis | reverse complement strand
GCGTCATTAAAAGGGTACAAAATCAAAAGCACGAGCATACTACAATGTCACTATGACATGTAGCGAGCGACGTGATTATGAATGAAAATTCTGCCCAACTGACGCGATGGGCAGAGTTTTGGCGCGTACACTTTTTGAGTGAGTTTGTGTATCTAGTTTGTTTGTTGTCTTAAAATTATTATTATGAAAACGAACAGTCCAATATATAACATCATCTTATGTAATGTTTTAGTATATATTTAATCTGTGGTAATATGGTGTATGACGTATATTATTGTATTCGCCGATTGCGGGTTGCACATGAATTTGGACGTAGTACCTACCTCCGTTAGTTTAGATATTAAAGTTATAAATTTCTGTTATGTGTTGCGAATAGAGCGTCGGTGGCTCAATGGTGTGGACTGTCGCCTTCTAAAAACATCTTAAAACCTAATATGTACATAAGATGATGTTGTATATACATGATTTTAACGTATAGATGTTGTTTTTCGTGTACTTTACAATGTGAATCTTTTGGAGTTTATCTAATATCAATTACAAAAAAATGCCGTCATGAAATATGTTTCTTATGCAAATAATTTCAAGTGTAACTTCATAGAAATTTTCAACCATTTCACAATATATACACTTAATAAAAACATAATTGAAACCAAAATCAGAGTGGAAGACGTTTCCCGGAGTTTACCTTTTTAATTTTGCTCTTTGGGCAATTAGGGCATAAGCTGGATTATTAAGTTGAGGAAATGACATGAAGTTAACATTTTTATTCAAGATAGTTTTATGTTTGACTCCTTTCAAATGTTCGACCATCACGCAATGTCAATACCAAATAAAAACACCATTGAAACAATAATCAAAGCGAAAAGACATTCGCACATTTCCCCCGGCACCAAACGGTACTAAATGAGACATATCCGGCACTAAACGTGAGCGAAATTTCATATTTTAGTCTATGTTTGTACTGCGATTGATAAGTGGACACGCAATCGTTAACTATTCGGTAAAGATTGTGATGCACTGTGCGATATAATATACGAAAGCTAGTAATTTTTTTTTCATAAGAAGCCAGTACTTTACTAGGCGGTAGACTAGATACTGAGCCGTCTAGGTAGGGACCGTGCCAGATATCGTCCCGTGAAAGACGAGTGTTAAGCACTTTTGTGTTTCGGGATGCGGGCATTGTAACTAGTGCAATTACCGGGTATAAGAGACCTAACATCTATTGTCTATCTGTCTATTATATCGGCAAAAGCAATATTATCGATCGGCCTAGTGTCGACCAATTATCGAGTTTTGCACAATCGGTACTATCGTGGTGTAATTTACAAAGCCGATACTGTCAACAGTTATGACTATGTTGAGCTACGATACTATAGATAGTATTGCAGTGTACCAATACTATTGCGCTTAATTAAGCTATCGATAATATCGATAGGCCTATCGATAGTATAGATGATTTTCGAGGTCAACCATCGATACTTCGGCAGCACTGCTGCAAAACACTTGTATCACACGGTCAAAATTATTACTTTTTATAGATCAAAATGGCGCCCTGAATAATCAGCCGCCATTTTGTTTAACACTGGATGACAAACCTAATTTCAGCCGTATGTTGACACGCCAGATTGTCACGAAAGCTTTTTATTTGTTATTTTCACGTGGCAAAGTATGTTTGGACTATATACATTCCAAGAATGCCAAAGTTAAAGGAATTAATTTCGTATTCTTAATTACTCGTTACTGAAGTCAATACTCCTAATTAGTGGCTATTTGAACCAAATATATGACCCCTTGGGTCGTAACACACATAATATGTCTTATATATTTACATGGTATCGTTCAGGAAGTTGAGGGAGATCTTTTTTTTATCTTTCCGTCGAAAATACCTTAGTGTCTTAGGACTTTCACCAGATTGACCAGTGTGTGTGTGTAGCAAGTTATTACTTACGGAAATGAGACGTGGTCGCTCACTAAGGGTCTTTGGAATAAACCCTAGGTTGCTATACGTGCTAGTAAAAGGGTTATGTTTGATGTTTCCCTACGCATTTAGGTCTGGAATGAAGATATCCGTATGAAAATAACAGTGACCGACATAGCCTACAGGTAAGCAAGTTGTAGTGGCAATGGGCCAGGCACAACGTGCGAACCGTTGGTCGATGGGGCAGAAAGGTTCCCGAATGGCGTCGACGTAACGGGAATAGAAACGTAGACCACCAACCAGATGAACTGATGACCTGGTTAATGTGCTAGATAGATTTTATTTATTTTCGGAAGACTAACAGCATAAATATTTACAAAAAAATTAATACAATGCTTATAATTAGACACACACAGTTCAACTACATTCAGAAGGAAAGCTGTAAGAACAAAACAGTGAGATAAGTGTGTTGACCACAAAACTCCGTATTTTTGTGAATCGACTAATTAAAATTATCTGTAAGTAGCCGTTTGAGTGATGGAATGCAGAACAATAGCAGAACGATGTCGACTGCTAGTCGTCTTTATATATATTTTCAACCTATCGCAGTCCACTGCTGGACAAAGATCTCTCCCATTTTGCGCCAGATATTCCGGTCCTCCGCTTTTCTCATCCAGTCTCCACCAGCGACCTTTCGCAAGTCGTCGGTCCATCGGGCCGGAGGGCATCCTACGCTACGCTTGCCGAGACGCGGTCTACACTACAGAACTCGGCTGCTTCACGGCCACTGCCATTTCAACCAGTAGTCTATCCACGTGGAAATCATTAAAGGAGGTCTTAACACATATTAGGTAATGATGATTTTCTAATGATTGACAGTGACCATAAGAATGTTGTCGTTGCGTAGAGCAGAGTTGTGTAGAGCGTCGGTGGCTCAATGGTGTGAACTGTTGCCCTCTTACCAGGAGGGCTGAGGTTCAAATCCCGCCACGTACCAATGTGTTTTAAAAATTTCGAAATTAAATGTACGTTATCCGACGCTCTTCAGGTGAAGGAAAACATCGTAAGGAAACCTTCATGCACGCCTGCGAAGAGATTCAAAGGTCGTCCAATCTGCACTGGGCCCGCGTGGACGACTAAGGCCTAATCACCCTATACGGGTAGGCTCGTGCCCTCGGGTGGAGACGTTTAATGAGCTGCTGATTATAAACTAGTAAGTCTACCCCGCAGTCATTCCCCCCTTAAATCAATATGATAAGTACACCCCTAATTTATATTCTGTCGTGGAATTACTAATTAAAACAACTCAGTATCTCGCTACGTGTCTATATTTCAAAAACGATTCCGACCGCGCTATCGTGAGATTGCAGTTCGATTATATCAACTAGCTTTTGCTCACGGCTTCGCTCGCGTTAATAATAATAATAAACTTTTATTGACAATAACATATTACAATTGAAAAATGGACAGAACAAAAAGTGTACAATTAAGGCGGTCTTATTACTAAAAAGCAATTTCTTCCAGACAACCTTCAGAAGAGGATAGTTTCTTAATAATGATTAAAGTAATAAGTAAGGAGTTAAGTTAAGTATTATTATTTTTCATCCCCTGTTTTGTCCCCTTTGTGGTGGAATTTACCAAAGTTCATTCTATGGAGATACTTACGTCATTGTATGCATGCAAAGTCTAAGCCCGAACGGTCTAAAGTTTACAAAGTTTCATATTAACTTTTATCCCCTATTTTATTTCCTTGGGGTAGAATTAATCAAAATCCTTTATTAGCGGATGCCTACATCATAAGATCTACCTACGTACCAAATTTCAGCCCGATCTGTCTAGTGGTTTGGACTGTGCGTTGATACATCACTATGTCAGTCAGTCACTTTGAGTTATATATATTTAGATTTTTCGTATTGAGTAAGTAAGTATATTATGTTACTGAATGATCATATAACCTCTGGTGTCAGAGCTTTCTAGCGCTTTTTGACCGCTGATGAATGATATATTAAGTCATTTGATAGTATAACCCGAAATATTGTAGAGTTGCCATTGTTATTTTATAGTAGCCACTGTTGTTGTAGTGTTGCCAGTGTTGTTGTAGAGTGGCTATTGTTATTTTAGAGTTAATAGGTGGTAGACTCGATACTGCGTAATCTAGGTAGGTACCACCGCAGTGCTAGATATCATCCCGTGACAAAGAAGTGTTTTGCACATTTATATTTCGAGATAAGGGCACGGTAGCTAATAAAATTGCCGGGTTTGGGAGACCTAACATCTGTTGTTTCGGGTAACGAGCGTAGAGCAGTGCTGACGGAAAAATAAAGTCTCCCTACAATTTTAATTTCATTCAAACTGCATCTGTCATGGTGAGGCGTATCACTTATCATCAGATGAGCAAATTTACCGCCCGTTCGCTTAATGTTATGAAAAAAATTATCGTTCAAATAGGGATTTGCATATTTTTTTTCATATTTTATAGAAAGTCAGTTAGAATACACACATACAAAATCTTAAAACATTTTCTACCATAGATATGTATGTAAAGAGCGTAGCGCGCTAATTCTAAAACTATGGTTCCTACGATAGAAAAAAATATATGTACACCAAATCAACTTAAACAAAATTAAAATATTTAAGCATAAATATTTTTTTCTTTCCTATGGACAATATCTTTATAGCATGATCATGATCGTGCGTCTATTCCCTAATTTATTCCCAAATGGAAAGACATGATATCGTCTACAGTTGCGTATTATATTTTGCGTAAATTAAAGTTCTGATCCAAGTTCACTTCTGTGTTTAAACCACGAAATGGGAACATCGTATTAGCGCGAGCGAATCCGCTCGCAAAAGCTAGTAAACATTATAAAACCCCAATGAAACTTTTGAGCCTTGAACGTTATACCCGGTTTTCCGGACGTATATCCGGTTAAAACAGGACCGGTTATGTTTCCCTACCGAGTCGAAACGACCTCATAAACATTTGGGATGCTGCTCCCTAATTTTATACGGGACCTTATTTTGAAATGTCCAATCCTCGTTGTACTGAATTTTACATAGTTAATCGTATTATCTTTGGTTATGTAAACAAAAGCGAGGAAGATTTTAAGGTGGTAGACTCGGTACTGAGTCGTCTAGGTAGGTACCACCGCAGTGCCAGATATTGACCCGTGAAATACCAGTGTTATGCAATTTGTGTTTTGGTATGAGGGCACTGTAACTAGTGAAATAACTGGGTATAAGAGACCTAATTTCTGTTGTCTCGGGTGACGGGCGCAGTGCAGCATTGATTGTGAATAATAGCTATTAATTCGTTTTTGATCTTCTTCAATGCCTCTCTGTCATGGTCAGGCGTATCACTTACCATCAGGTGAACGTCCTGACCGTCCTGGTCACATCGTAACATAAACAAAGGTATTTTTGGCCCTAGATTTCAAAAATTCAGCTGAGTTGGTCAATCCGCACTGGGCCTGCGTGGACGAGTAAGGACTATACACCCTATATGGGTCGTGCCCACAGACATCCGAATATACAATTAGACTGGACAAGCCGCCAAGTTTATAGGCAGTCCCAGTGTCGCAATTTCTTTTCGGTTCTTAGCTGTGAGAAGTTATTATATTTCTTGGTAAATTTACTGATTCATTGCGATGATGGCATGTTACAATTGCACAGGATGGCATTTTGGAAAAAAACGGTAATTTCTTCTTATATTCGTGCGTCTTGACTCGTCTCACAGAGCGTAAACTGGCAGCCAGTGTATGCTTGTTGAGCTTACATTTGTCGCACTTAAAAACGCGGCTTGCCCCATCTCCTGTATTGGGAAATCTGTGGCTCGTGCCCCTCGGTTGAGACGTATACCTGATCGGATGTTTTTTAGATCGAATTAGGTCAATAGTATATATCTGGTTTAAGCGGGCTATATCCAGTTTCTACCGCATCAATGGTGAGAATAATAAAAATAAATAAATAATAAATAAATATCCACTGACATTCACACAGCGCCATCTAGCCCCAAGTTAAGCGTGAAGCCTGTATTATGGGTACTAAACAACGGATAAATATACTTATATACATTTTTTTTTGTAAATACATACATATTATACATAGAAAACACCCAGACCATTACAAACAGATATGTTCATGCACACAAATGTTTGTACTGCCCGGGGATCGAACCCGGAACCCTTTGTGTTGCAGTCGACCTCTCAACCGCGACATCAAATGGGTCGTCGAGAATGCTAACACAGCATTCTTCCTGAACAACGCCATTAAAACCCCATCCCGGGACACCCCATTTCAAGTTTATTGACTATGCATTAAAGCTGTGTTGTCAAACATTTTATGCCTGACCAAAGATACTTACGAATGTGTCGAAAGAGTGAGAGACATAAAAACAAATGATCAGCCAATAACATTTTTTGAACCGATGCATTTCAATTTATATTATAAATTAATTTATTTATTAACATTTAATTCAAACATTTAAGCAATATGATTATGAAGTTCAGCATAAGTTTTACAAACTTTACCGTGTACCACATTCGCTAAAGATTTTATCTATTACAATAATCTTAGTACTAATCTTATCATCAGATAATACAGAATATTAAAACATTACCACTACTAACATTTATGTAATACTTACTACTTATAATAATTACTGTTCATTTGCGCCTACCTAACCAAGAGGGCTCACAGCTCGCTGTAACGTCACGCAATGCGACTATTAAATGAATATATAAATATCCACTGAGATTCACACAGCGTCATCTAGCCCCAAGTTAAGCGTAAAGCCTGTAGTATGGGTACTAAACAACGGATAAACATTCTTAAATATATATTTTTTAAATACACAAAAGACACCCAGACCAGATTTATTTTTGCTATAAAAAAATATTGTCCCTATGATCCTCAGAATGATTACAGTTAACCAATGGTAAAAGAAATTTTGAAATCGGCATAGTAGTTTTTCAGTTTATTCTGGAGATCTCTGAATAGGCTTCGGACGCAGACTGGCTGCAGCAAGGAAAATTTGGCTAGATGGGTTTTTTGGGTGGTCAGGACATTGGTTGCCTTTGTGGTTCGGCCCAAACGATGGCCCATCTGACATCGTGCCCGGCGTGCCCTTTCAGCTGCACGCGGGAGGACCTAATGACAGCGTCAGATAATGCTGTCGCTGTGGCTGCTTTCTGGGCCGCTTAAATTTGAATATGTGTTTGCCTTCGACACGCTAAGAAGAAGTTTATTCATTACAAACCTACAAACAAAATACAAATCTTTGATCTTAATATTAGTAGTGAAGAGTAAACCAGCAACCATTATTTGGTTCAAATACTGTTTACTGAAATGTAAACGCATTCCAGGGTAACCGTACGCAAGTCCCGAGAACTTCAGAAAGTTCTATACTAATACGTGTTTGCGTTTCATTGTAATCTCAGCCCTTCGCCCTTTCGTACGATGTGGGATTATACGCCAAAGACATAATTATAAGGGGGCGTTATTTAATTCAGCTAGCTCGCTCTGTCGCTGTGCGTCTTCATGGTTTAAACCTATATGATAAAAAGGTATTTTAAATGGCTCATCATCAGCTACGGCAAAATTCATCTCTACTTAATAAATATCTACTAACATACAAACACAGCAATAGGAGACATAACAGACATAGCCCGCCGGATCAGCAAGTTGAAGTGGCAGTGGGCTGATCACGTATATCGCAGAACCGATGGCCGTTGGAGTAGACGAGTTCTGGAGTGGAGACCGCGTCTCGGCAAGCGTAGCGTAGGACCGAAGGACCGACGACTTGGGAAATGTCGCTGGTGGAGGCTGGTTGAGGAAAGCGGAGGACCGGGATATCTGGCGCAAAATGGGGGAGACCTATGTTCAGGAGTGGACTGCGATAGGTTGAAGAGAGAGAGAGAACATACATATAGCGCCATCTAGTCTCAAACTAAGCATTTAGCCTGTAATATGGGAACTTAACAACGGATAAATATCCTTTCATTTTTTTAATATATTTTTATACATAGAAAACACTCAGACCAATACAAACAGACATGTTCATACACATAAATGTTTGTACTGCACGGGAATCGATCGATATGTATGTATTTACAAAAAAAATGTATATAAGTATGTATATCCGTTGTTTAGTACCATAATACAGGCTTCACGCTTAACTTGGGGCTAGATGGCGCTGTGTGAATGTCAGTGGATATTTATTTTTTCTGTAGTATCCGAACACACAACCTGAACCGCAAGTCCAAAGTTGCAACGATTAGACCACTGAGGCAGTTTTAACGTGAACAGCATGAATTTAAAGTTAACCAGCGAGCTCATAATAATATATTTCCACCAAATCTTAAAGCGTATCTCTCAAATCTACGAGTTAATTTCGGCAATGGTGCAAAGTTCATTTTAGTTGAAAACTTTTGCGGTTCTCAAGTGTGAGGAGGGTGCATGTTTTGTACCTTCATAAATTTGATGTGTGTGAAACATGTTAGTTGTAATTTACTCTATTCTACTGGTTTTGTTTACTTGACTCGCTTGTTCATTTTAAAGTGAAATGACTTCTTGGTGATTCATAAGCTCCTAGTACAGATCTATCTGTGGCTTATTGGTGTGGACCACAGACATCCGAATATACAATTAGACTGGACAAGCCGCCAAGTTTATAGGCAGTCCCAGTGTCGCAATTTCTTTTCGGTTCTTACCTGTGAAAAGTTATTATATTTCTTGGTAATTTACTGATTCATTGCGATGATGGCATGTTACAATTGCACAGGATGGCATTTTGGGAAAAAACGGTAATTTCTTCTAATATTCATGCGTCTTGACTCGTCTCACAGAGCGTAAACTGGCAGCCAGTGTATGCTCGTTGAGCTTACATTTGTCGCACTTAAAAACGCGGCTTGCCCCATCTCCTGTATTGGGAAATCTGTGGTGTGGACTGTGCCTTCTGATCTGGAGGGTGCAGGTTGAAATCCCGCCGCGTACCAATGTCTTTACGAAACATAGACTAAGCAAAGTAAGTAAATGCTTCGTAGGCGAATAAGGTATTTAAAGTTAGCTAGAATTTCACTTCTTTTAAGTTAAATTAATTAGGTCTTTCTAAAGTCAAAGTTAAAGCAGTATTTAGTCGACCCATTTGGTGTAGCGGTTGAGACGTCGACCACTACACCAAGGATTCCGGGTTCAATCCCCGGGCAGTACAGATATTTGTGTGTGTGAACATGTCAGTTTGTTTTGGTCTGGGTGTTTTTTATGTATAATATGTATGTATTTTAACAAAGTATATAAGTATGTTTACATATATGTGTTTAAGTATATTGTCTTTGGCGGAGGACCGGGATGTCTGGCGCAAATTGCAATAGGTTGAAGAGAGAGAGAACATATAAGCTTCAAGCTTAAGTTGGGGCTAGATGGCGCTGTGTGAATATCAGTGGATATTTATTATTATTTATTTATTTTGAGTAGGGTAACATTGTTGATTACCTTAAGGATAAAATGTATCGATCACTGGCAACACTGAGCTCTTATTCCGGGATTTTTAAAATACGCTTATAGAATCATTATTATGTTTCAATAGTAAATTGTGCACTCATTGATTCTGTTTTATTGTTGCATTTTATTTTGTTACAAACAGACATGTTGATGCATACAGATATTTGTACAGCCCGAGGATCGAACCCGGAATCCTTTGTTGTTGCAGCCGACATCTCAACCATGACACCAACAAGGTCGTCAATTCTTTTTTGATGTAGCAATTCAAGTGTCTTAAAAGACTTAATTGAATGAATTAGTTTTTGAGTTTGAGTTATACACAGTCCTCCCCAAAGTAGGTAGTAAACGCCATTCCGCTAAAAAATGTGAACTAAACAAAACTAACATACTGAATTCCTCTCAAAATTCAACTTCTACAATCAACACATATGAACATATAATACTGTGTGTAGTGAGAAATTTATGAGTCTAGCTGTCTCCTTCGCACCCATTACGCGGTATATACTTCGACCGTAGTCCCCTCTCTTTCGGTCCGCGCATGCGCTGTTGTCACCTCTTTGTTCGGCTTCATATATATTTCGACAAGGAAAATGCAAGCAAGCTTGTTTTTGTTAGTTCCAGTTATTTATTTATTAACGAACGTTCATTCAATATTTAGGTATAAATTAAGAATGGAAATTCTAATGTTAAGTTTTGAAATCAAGTACAACAGTTGCAATGCTAAAGCTTAGGTTGGATTACCTGGCTTCTGCTTTAGGCTTAAACCATGATGGTAGCCATGCCGTGAATAAGGAATGATTATTATAATAAATAAAATAAATAAATATCCACTGACATTCAAACAGCGTTATCTAGCCCCAAGTTAAGCGTGAAGCCTGTATTATGGGTACTAAACAACGGATAAACATACTTATATACATTTCTTGTAATACATATTATACATAGAAAACACCCAGACCATTACAAACAGACATGTTCATGCACACAAATGTTTGTACTGCCCGGGGATCGAACCCGGAACCCTTGGTGTTGCAGTCGACCTCTCAACCGCTACACCAAATGGGTCGTCATATTATGCAAATAACAATTTTACATATAAATAATTTTAGATAACAAAAAACTGAAGTACCGTATTCCGGGTTGAGGCTAATTGTTTTTGAATAATTTTAAACCTGAATTCAAGACCATTATCATTAAATTAATCAAATTTAATGATTAATGTATCGAGTTTAGTAACAAATTGTTAATTCAGGCGTCAAGCAAAGGACATTACTACTTGACACTTGTATTTTTGAGGCTTATTTGTATAAATTTCGATGTCTGTCACGCACTAAATGTTATATCATCATCATCTGAGCTTGTACTCTGCCCGGGGCGTATAACGTTTTCACTGAGGGCACGAGCTTAATGGTGGGTGTTTAACCCTTGGTCGTCCACGCGGGCCCAGTGCGGATTGGACGACTTCACGCACAACCTTTGAATCTCTTCGCAGGCGTGCGCAGGTTTCCTCACGATGTTTTCTTCACCGTAAGAGCGTCGGATAAACGTACATATAATTTCGAAAGAAATTAAATAGTCGGCTCGTTCATCTTACCATTAATTATACAAAAAAACCTCCATATTTCTACGCAGATAAACTCGCCAGCAAAACCCGGTTATTAATAAAATTATAAATCGCTTAACCTTTTTTTTCTTTGCATACTACGCGCCGATATGAAAAATCTGCCCTGCGATAGGTCGCGACAGGTAAGGGTGGAACGTAAATAGCACCCTTCTGCCCAAATGGATAAGTAACCCTTCACACGGTAACATATTGAAGGCCCTCAGTCCAGTTTGTCAAAGCCCTTTTTAAATGAGTCGTCCACGCGGACAACATTTGAATTTCTATGTAGACGTGCGCAGGTTTGCTCACGATGTTTTCCTTCCCCGTAAGAGCGTCGGGTAAACGTACATATAATTTTGGAAATTCGTAACATCATTAGTACGTGGTGGAATTTGAACCAGCACCCTTCAGAACCGAAAGCAGTAACTCACACCACTGAGCCACCGACGCTCATCATTATCATTATTACAGCCCAATATACGTACAGCTGAAAGAAATTGTATGATTTCCACGCGCACCAATCCCTTGTAGCTTAAATCCATCTGCTACCCACCTAAACCAGAGTTATATGAGCTGTACACTAATAATTACTGTTTCATACTTAAATCACGCTAAACAATGAATCGGTTTTAAGACGAAATCAATGTATGTTAGGATGGTATGGATACTTGGAGCGTATGAGTGAAAGGAGAATAGCAAAGCAGGTTCATTGTGCGAATGTGGAAGGATACACGAGCCGGGGACAACCCAGGAGGACTTACCTTGACCAAATTGGTCAAGTCCTTAAGAAGGCTGGGGTCCCAAGTAAAAGGAATAAGAGAGCTTGTACGAAAAGATTGATGGATGTGAATGAAGCTAGGGAAGCATGTCAGGACCGCGCAAAGTGGCGTTCCATCATCTCTGCCTACCCCTCTGGGACCAAGGCGTGAACTTTATTTATTTATTTCAATGTTCCCTGTAACATGACAAAAAACAAGAGGCACCATGACTGGTCAGTATTAGTAAACGGCTTTTTTGAGTTTAAGTGAATGTTGACGTATTTTTTTACGTTTAATATGTTTGGAGTTATATTTTCGAGAGCTTAACGTATTTTTTCTTGACATATCAAGCTGTCGTCAATTATCTAGCAATCAAATATTTGATACTTATTGACATTTGTCATCTTGTCTATTTTTTTTTACTAGCTGTTCCCCGCGGTAGTACTCGCGATATAAGATACTCTCCCGCAGTAAAAAATAATCTAAAATCGCTTCGTTAAGGCACGCACGCGCGGCAGCCATTGCTTGTTTTTCCAAAATATAAAAGCACGGCTAGTTTTATTTATTATCTTTAAATAAAACTAGCCGTGCTATAGAGAGGGCTATGTTAGGTGTCTCCCTACGCGATAAAATCCGAAACGATGATATCCGTAGGAGAACTAGGGTGACCGACATAGCCCAGAGGATTAGCAAGTTGAAGTGGCAGTGGGCAGGGCACATAGTGCGTAGAACCGATGGCCGATGGGCGGAAAGGTTCTCGAGTGGCGTCCATGTAACGGAAAGCGAAGCGTAGGCGACCCCCAACCAGATGGACGGATGATCTGGTTAAGGTGGCGGGTAGCAGATGGATGTCAACTGCAAGGGATCGGTCCGCGTGGAAATCATTAGGGCCTTCGTTCAGCAGTGGACATAATTAGGCTGTAATGATGATGATGATGATGATGAAAACTAGCCTATATTTTTTCTCATTACATTAGTTACCTGCCAAAAAAAGTACCGTCCAAATCTATCTAACTGGTTCAGAGATTACATGGAACATACAGACAGACTTACAAATATTTAATTTTTGTTGTTTTGGCATATGTACCGTATGTATTCATATATTTTTTTTATTAGAAACAGACTCATCGTTTAAGAGCGTCGGTGGCCCAATGGCGTGACCGTTGCCTTCTTACCATGAGGGCGCAGGTTCAAATCCCACCACGTACCAATGTGATTTCGAATTTTCGATATTATAGGTACGTTTATCCGATGCTCTTACGGTGAAGAAAAACATCGTGAGGAAACCGCATGCCTGCGAAAAGATTCAATGGTTGTGCGTGAAGTCGGCCAATCCGCACTGGGCCCGCGTGGACGACTAAGGCCTAATCACCCTTTACGGGTAGGCTCGTGCCCCTCCGTGGGGATGTTTAATGAGCTGATGATGATGACTCCAATTTTATTTATATGTAATGAATGTGCAAATTAATAACAATTGTATTTTTTTGTTACAGATAACTGCACCGCAAATGCAAAAGGGAACAAAGATGCAGGTCTTTACACTTTTTTAACACGAATATATACGAATCTACCAATTAACGTTACTATACGACCGTAGTGATTGCTGTGAAATTGAGCCTTATCTTTTATAATTTTATTTATTTAAGGCTCACAACGTCGGTGAGCGTCGGTGGCTCAGTGGTGTGGACTGTCGCCTTCCTACCGGGAGGGCTGTGGTTCAAATCCCGACACGTACCAATATTTTTCGAATTTTCGAAAATATATGTACGTTATCCGACGCTCATACGGTGAAGGAAAACATCGTGAGGAAACCTTCATGCACGCCTGCGAAGAGATTCGAAGGTTGTGTGTGAAGTCGTCCAATCCGCACTGGGCCCGCGTGGACGACTAAGGCCTAATCACCCTATACGGGTAGGCTCCTGCCCCTCGGTGGGGACGTTTAATGAGCTGATGATGATGAAGGCTCACAAAACAATATATATTCAATTACAATCCTAGTTTTCATCGCTAAAATATATCCTAGACTGCAGCTTTAAACATGTGAACACATAATGTCCGAAATTAACTGTAATTAAGTAGTCGATATTATTAATAGCTATGCACCTTAACATATAATGTGAGAATATGTATATATAATGTAACACATAAATGAGAGCGTCGGTGACTCAATGGTGTGGACTCGCCTTCCTACCGGGAGGGCTGAGGTTCAAATCCCGACACGTACCAATGTGTTTTCGATTTTACGAAAATATATGTACGTTATCCGATGCTCTTACGGTGAAGGAAAACATCGTGAGGAAACCTTCATGCACGCCTGCGAAGAGATTCAAAGGTTGTGTGTGAAGTCGTCCAATCCGCACTGGGCCCGCGTGGACGACTATGCCTAATCACCCTATACGGGTAAGCTCGTGCCCCTCGGTGGGGACGTTTAATGAGCTGATGATGATGATGATGATATAATGTTAGTAAGAAACATTATTAAAAAAGGACAAAAAAATCCAGCTGTTGTCCTGGGCTGAAAGGCAGTTCAGGTTTTTATTACGAAAGCCATGCAATTGCAAGTGAAAATAACCAAAGAACAATGCTCAGGGATTCATTTATAAAACTGTAGGAAAAATAAATTAGCCTAACGTCCAGCAGTGGACTGCAACACGCTATTAAAGTAAGCCCCAAAATAATGAAAAGAAAGAAAATGTTTTATTTGTCGCACCAATTACCAATGATATTCTGTATATATAAAGGTAGATACGCCACCCGTGCCACAAAAACGAACCGCCGAAGAAAGTACAATTTGTACTCTTTTGTTTAGGTAAATGTGTTCGAAATTCGAAATATGTGTATGTGTGCTGTCACTGCATTCGGAACACTTTTTTCGATTGTTTAATGAGCATATCACGAATCCATACTTTTTACATCATTGCCAATTACAAATAAATCTTAAACTTACTTAAAGCTGAAACACAAACATGGGATGCATACAAATAAGGTCCTCACTCAGTGTATATCGGAGAATCTATGTAATTGATGCAGAGACTGATTTTCAAGGGGACCTGTGGGGAAGGGGACCTGTGGGGAAGGGGCTTCATAATATAATTACTTTGTACATATAATAATAATAATAAAATCATTTATTCAGTGCAAACACATACAAAGTTAAATAAATAAATATCTTCTGACATTCACACAGCGCATCTAGCCCCAAGTTGAGCGTGAAGCCTGTATTATGGGTACTAAACAACGGATAAACATACATATATTTTTTTTGTAAATACATACATATTATACATAGAAAACACCGACCATTACAAACAGACATGTTCATGCACACAAATGTTTGTACTGGCTGGGGATCGAACCCGGAACTCTTGGTGTTGCAGCCGACTTCTCAACCGCTACACCAAATGGGTCATCATAATTATACATCTAGTCTAAATTGCAGTAAGGACAGTGAAAGGTGCCCACTCAGACTTTGTCGAGGTACTTAGTAAGCACCGCGACACTGATCTGTAAACATCATATAATAGATGGATATGATTCTTTATTGCACACCAAAAAAAGATACATATTTAACAACAAATGAAGGAAAATAATGCAATTCAGGCGGCCTTATCGCTTGGAACGATCTCTTCCAGACAACCTCACAAACATAGAAAATTAACAACATGAAAGGGCAAGACAGTGCAAAGTAAGAAAAGCTTAATTCAACTTATAAATACATAATTATATTTCAACATTAACATATATACACATATAATATATATATATATATTACTCTACACATAAATCAAATATCTAATACATTTATATTATTGATATGAAAACAAATAGATAAGCTTATATTAATAAATTAAGGTATAAGGAATATAACATACATAATAATAAGATATATTCATAAATAAAAATATTAAAAATAAAATAATAATGTTAAATTGAAAGATACAATTCTTTTATGCGACTTTTGAAAACAGTTAGAGAAGAAATATTTAAATAAATACGTCCATATGTTTGTATATATATACCGGGTTATATACAATATATGTAAAACAAGAGGAAAACCATGTTAATAGACAAAATATAAAAGACAGTAATAGATTTGATGATACGCCTAAGTTATTGTCCACTCTCCTACTTGCCGTGCCCTACACGGTCCAAAAATATACGTATATTTTTTTAACTTCTATGTTACTTGGAGTGCAATAAAGATATGAATATGTCATTTGTAAATCCAGAAGAAATATTTTGAGTTATTGAAATACGTATTATTTCAACGGGCAATGTTAAATATTTTACAGGAAAACTTTTTCAATTCAAGCTATGCCATCTCCCGTCCCGACACGGGACTCCAGCAGAAATTGTATGCAGTTTGCTTTATGCATTCGTTCCTTTTGCATTGATTACACTTTCGAGTTCAATGTTTGACATTTGAATTGATTTTTCAAATTCATTTCCAAGAACGATCTAAGGAGCTCGCGTTTTTAGGGTTCCGTAGCCAAATGGCAAAAAACGGAACCCTTATAAGTCTGTCTGTCTGTCTGTCCGTCTGTATGTTACAACCATTTTTCGCCGAAACTATAAGCACTACACTATTCAAACTTTGTAAGTATATGTATTCTGTGAACCGCTATTAGGTTTTAATAAGAAACTTGAAATATATATATATTTTGGGGTTCCCCAAACATTGAATTGAAACTCAGAAAATTTTTTTCATCGTACCACCACGTGTGGGGTATCAATGTGTAAATCTTTATAATGTAGATCCGTTGTTTGGCACCCATAATACAGGCTTCACGCTTAACTTGGGGCTAGATGGCGCTGTGTGAATGTCAGTGGATATTTATTTATTATTTAATCATTTATGCACACAGTAATACAATAAAAAACAGGTACATGGAAAAAATAGTACAAAGACACAAATTTCATTATGAAATTTCTTCCAACAGGCCTAAAAAAAAGGAAATTAAGTGTGAGAGGCAGACAGTGTACACACATATACTGCATACATACACATACATACACACACTTATACTTACATACATATACATATACACCAATTTATTTATTATTATATAAAAAAATCAACCTCTTTTCCAATAATGAATGCTCTAAAGCGCTTTTTATCTTCATCCGTTGACTCGGCACAGACGGAATTTTCTATTAGCACAACTGTAGGGTTGTTTCTAAGAAAGAGTTCGGGAAAGGTCTATTCTAAAACAACAGACTCTTTGCGTGTATATAAAGTATAAGATTCACTTTCTCTATGCTTTTAGGTTACGCAATAATTTTCATAGGTATATTTCTTTTTACAAAACCATGTCATTCGACCTGCAATGTCGTGACCAAACTATTTTTAATGATACAAAATGTACAGGACGGTCAGGACGCTCACCTGATGGTAAGTGATACGCCTGACGATGACAGAGCGGCATTGAAGGAGACCAACAAGTATTCAGTTAGAATCTCCATCAATGCCGCACTTCACCCGTCATCCGAGACAACAGATGTTAGGTCTCTTATAACCGGTATTTCACTACTTACAGTGCCCTCATCTCGAAACACAAAAGTGCATAACACTCCTTTTTCACGGTACGATATCTGGCACTGCGGTAGTACCTACCTAGGCGACTCAGTACCGAGTCTACCATCTAGTTTGTATGTGGTTTAGTGGAGCAATAAGGAAAACATTGTTTACGTATCTGCGTTTATTACGAGACTGGTTGTCGATCCTGATGTTAAAATAGAGGTGGTCTTACACAAAAACTTTTTATCGATATACCCCATAGTTCATACATAACAGCACCTAGTAAACTGGGAAAACCACGAAGGCAGTTCTTTATTAAAATAAACAGAAAAAGAGTTATTAATTTATGATACAGAATGACAGGCAGTATTATTATTGTCCACAAAAACTGCATCAGTCATGGTCAAGTTTATCACGCGGAAGTTGAATCTGACTCAATCGAGTTACACGCCGAATACTCGATTGAAAATAAATTAAGTCCATTAAACTTGGTACGACGAGTACTCGGCAAAAGTGTAACTCGGTGCATCTTTAATAACTATATGTACGCGCGGAGATTTTTTGGTTGATTTTTGTTTATCATCATCATCATATAGGCAGACATTTGACCGCCATCTCACCTGATGCGGCCTAGGATGGATCATGCCTGCCTAGAAACAGCCTATTCACTCTTGCCTTGAAGACGTCCAGGTTGTTTCTTCGTGACTGTGTCAAAGACTTCGATATAAACTGATAGTAGTCATTGGATTGTGCATCTGGCTAGTTTGTTGTTTATCCAAGTTTATGATATAAAAAACTGATTTCAGCCAATAATATTCTGTATATATAAAGGTAGAAACGCCATCCGTGCCTCAAAAACGAACCGCCGAAGAGAGTACATTTTGTACTCTTTTGTTTAGGTAAATGTGTTTGTTGTGTGTGGTTTCTCTCATAGAAACCCCTATATTCACCGCCTAAAAAAATTTAACACGACTACTCTTAGTAACAGAAGACTCTTGCTAGGTATGTGTTTTCTCCACAAGCTTCTTAATAGTCGAGTTCAGTGTGTCAACCTTCTTCAACGTCTGAATCTCTCTGTCTCATATCGTTTACCAAGAAATAAAATTAAGAAAATATTTTCAGCACCAGCTTTCAGAACTAAACTTGCTCTGTAGCAAAATACAGGACTTGGACATATTTTATGATTCATTTTTAAAATTCAAAGGGAAGATCATGCACTTCATGAAGTCAGAGGCTACATAATTGTTTACTTTGAATTGGAATTTTACTATAATATAATAACTTAACTTGTAACTAGTTATAGTACAAAAGTAATAATAATATATTGATTAAGATGAACTCACCTATAAAAGATACATGTATCAGAATTTTGAAATGTAATACTATAATATGTGTATGCATGTATTGTTGGTGAGTCTAAATAAATAAATAAAAAAATCGAAATATGTTTATGTGTGCTGTCGGTGCATTCGGAACACTTTTTTCGATTGTTTTGTGAGCATATCACGAATCCATACTTTTTGACATCATTGTTTTCAGCTAAAAGAGATATTGTTTTCACTTAAGATCACTTACAAA
>PQWD01014173.1:0-12769 GCA_019425675.1 Leucinodes orbonalis | reverse complement strand
GCCTGAAGTAGTAGATTGATGGAAAGGGATTCCTTTTGTATCATTTTGCTGAGTTGGTAAGTATTTATTACGATTTGTTTCAGTCCTACTATTTCTGGAGCAAGGCTAGGTTAAACATTCCTAGCAAACCTAAAATCTAGTCAATTATTGGAACAGTTACCCAAGCATAAACTCGTATTAAGTACATCATAATTCAATCTATTCATTATTCTCCATTATAACGGCACACGTTGATCACCCAATTTTAATTAATTTATTAAGACAACAGCTTGAATAATTCGTGATGTGTTTCATCGATGTGAGCTATTAATCAATTTTTTTGGCCCGTGGCAGTATTGGGGTTCCATGGGAAACGAAAATCAAATAAATCATTATTGATAAAGCCCGTAACAATTCATTTATATTATGCTACCTTAATAAGACTTGACTTTTTTCACGTCCAGTATTGTTATTGTTTATCCATTGTATTTTTTTTATGTACTTGTACTTACATTGTGTGAATAACGTAAAGATTATATAGTATTAAAACACGTTTTCTACTAAACCTATTTAATACATTAGTGATATAAATTATTTAGGTCCTACTTTACTTCCTCACTGTCTTTTTTCTTCTTTAACTTGTTCTTTATCCAAAGGTTGCCTGGAATAGATCGTTTATGTTCCATTCATATAAGCAATAAAGTGTTAATTTATCTATTTATACTAACGTTATGATAAATAATAGTAATTTAAATAATTGTGAATAGTTACTAATTACCTCAAGTCTTTTGGACATAATTATCTCAATTGTAAAGTACCCAAAATTTGTTAATCGTAAATCCAATAAGACGTTACTGAGTTTTTAATCGCAGCTACTCGTGTTAAGGCCAGAATGGGTTTCAATAGCAATTTCGTGGCAGTATTTTCATTTGTTTCATAGATTACTATTCAATTCATCAAAGAACATCATCGGTACACTTCTATTAAAGTTACTGGTTGGTTTCCTTCAATTATTATCCGAGTCTTACTATTGATTTGATCACATTCTATTGGAATTAACAAAAAAAGGTAAAGAGTTTATTTTTTAAATTCTAAGTATATTTTGGCTTTAACACTTTTGTTTTATTATAATCTCTTTTATTAGTTATCTTTATCTCATCTTTAACTAGTAATGTTTTTTTCATTTTGTCCTGTATCCAGTTGCTTGTTTCTTAATAAATATGTTACTATAATAAAACTTTAAACCTGTGTGTAATGTATCCATACGATTATCTATTTAACTGAGTGATACGCAGATAAGAATGAGTGTGGCGGTTTAAATCTTTTTTCATGTAAATTTAACATAGTTACTATACATATACTACTAAGAAAATAAACACCTTTCTTGAACCTTTAGAAGGGTTCTGGAATTTAGTAATTAATGATATATGTATAATTAATTACTAAATTCCAGTTTTTTTTATTATTCATTCCAGAACCACTTCGATAGGTGTTAGAGAATGAGATTACAGTGATTTGATTTAGATTTGCTATAAGTATATCTAGAACATTATTTGTTTATTTATTTACTGTCATTTCATTTCACTGTATCTTGTTTTACTAATGTAACTACCTTTCCTTTCTAGCATACAATTTATAACGACAAGATGTCGTCGTGACATTTTGATATAGTACGCTGGGAAGCCAATCGTTGAATATAGAGGTGTAGCAGTTAAATATGACATTCAAGTCTTGTCTTTTTCCAGTTATGGAGCTATGAACAGCCTTTTAAAAAAATATAAATATCCTTAAAATCTAAGGAGCATTATAGGATATGGAAATGCCTGAAGGACCCCGATTAACACTACGATAATTTTGAACTCATTTTAGTTTGTAATTATAGATTGCGCTTCTATGTAAACTAAACCCGCGATTGTTGAAACAGAAATAGAAACCTTTTAAATTTCTGGGTTTTTTATTCCAACCTTATAAAACAATAAATTTTATGTCGCTGATAATCTTAAATAGAAAATAGTTTGTACCGACAGTTTTAAAATAAAAGAGTTCAATTTATTTTAACCTTCTGATAGTGTATTTAGTTATTTTATAAGTAAACTAGAATAGGCCTTTCGCCGCCATCTCACATGATGTGACGCAATATCATAGTGTTTGGCCAACACGCTTCCAGGCAAAGAGTGCAACTCTTTGACAGTAAGCATTATAAATATTGAACTAAAACGACTCGTGTGGATGAATAGTTTTTTTTTTAAATTAGAACAGTCTCGAATGCCTTGTCTAGTCTCGCGTCTGAATAACACAGCTACTTTATGCATGTGTTGGTAATATGTGTGTTATTTAAACTAAAACACTATTGCAAGTAACAATTTGGCCCGCAGTACCGTTGGAGCTATAGATCAGCTCAGGTGTTGTCTGCCTCGGGCTTGATTGGTGGTACAAGTTAGTAACTTTGGAACTTTTGTAGAAGCTTAAGTGTAATATTAAAAAACACAATTAACAAAGATTTTTTCCAAATAAGTTTTGAAAGTTCTTAATATTGATTGATAAATGCGAATTCGGATGGAAATTCTCTTATTCGTTGGTCTGTCGAATATTCTGTGAGAGATTGAATGTTTATATATACAAATCATTTAAAATAAATTGATAGGCTATAAAATTAATAAATAATTTAATTTATGTTATTTAATTAGCTAAGATTCAATTAATATTCATGAATGTAAAATATCTAAATATATATAACTCATAGGTGACTAACTGACATAGTGATCTATCAGCGCACAGTCCAAACCACCCATAGACGGATCAGGCTGAAATTTGGCATGCAGGTAGATGTTATTACGTAGGCATCCGCTAAGATAGGATTTTTATAAATTTACACCCAAGAAGATAAAATAGAGGATGACAGTCTGTATGCAACTTAATTTTAAACCGATCCGGCTGAGACTTTGCATTCTTAACGCGAGCGAAGCCGCGGGGAATGGCTAGTATAACATATAGGACAATATTTTTCCACAGTCCACAATAACGATAACTTAGACAGTTTCGTTATATATTTTTGTTATTTGCATACATTCTTAACTTAAACCGCTCTGACCAGCTGGCAGGTGAGATGCTACATAACGTTATTGTACCCACCACGCCCGTCCATATGGACGAATAAATTTGAAGTTGTTGTTAAAATATTATTGTTTGCCGTGGTTTACGATGGTGCACTGTCAACGGTTATAACACATACAACTATTCTGTTTTCCTCTTGCCTATTCATCAGTTTTACTTAAATTTACCCTTAATTTTATGAAAGCTTCAAACATTTGTATGCAAGTTAAATTGAAAATTAATGGGATCGCGCAGGGCAAATAATGCAGATGGAATGGAAGGGTTCATTGTATAGATATTTTCTGATGGAAAAGAGTAAGGGAAAATCATTTGGCGGCCGTCACTAAATGGGCAAACGACTTGATTATGATTACGGATAGTCAATGAATATTTAATGTGTGATCGATTTATGTGAAACATTTTAGTAAGTTGGATCTTTGTTAACAAGAAGACATTTCAATAAGTAATAAATAACCACGGACATTGGCACAGCGTCATCTAGCAATCAGCTTGTACTTTGGGTACTTAATAAACACACTCATGAACTTTTATGTTAATACATTCATAGAATACATAGAAACAAACATACTATTACATGTACATAAATAAAAATGTTTTTGCTGCTCGGGAATCGAACACGGATCCTTAGGTAACAGATCACTTTACCGAATAGTGAACGAGACTCTGAAGACCCGCCAGTGAAAGTGTATATGATTATTCGTCTTTTACGGAAAAAGGGACCAAAGAAGTTAGTTATTTTTTTAATAGGTTTAGTTGAAGGGATGGAAAGTGATATAGGCTACTTTTTGTATCTTTCTATCCCCCCAATTCCTTATAATAAAGGGTCGACGTTAGTAGCATTCCGCAATTTTCAAGAAAGAAAACTAAAAATTGGTATGCGCTCTATTTGTCACCAACAAACACAATGTGCATCATTTATTTTTATACGAGTGGACACTCGTATAAAAAATAAATGATGCACATGATTCCCTGTGCTACCGACTTCTTAAAATAAAGAGGGTGAAATTTCGTATCGGAATTGTCGAAGTTTCGAAGGTAGGAAGCTAAAAATCGGTACAAAATTTGTTGCCAAGGAAAAATACTTGCCTTTTTTTTAAAGCTTCCTGTACCTTTTTAATCAGGAAAAGGTAACTATGTTAACCCGAATTTGACGCGAGTAAAGTCGCGGGCAATAGCTAGTAGGCGTCTTAGCGTTAATATTTTCCATAGAGGTACGTAACCTTAAAAACATAACAATTAATAAAGTAACAACTTTATTGTAATTCAAAGCTTTTATCTCAAATGGATAATGTATTCTCAAAGAAAAATAGTATAATAAGATGATAAATAACCAGTTATTTTATTTAGATGCTACCTGTGTTATACATATCTATTTTTATATTGGGGTGTGGCATAAGTAATATGCCAATTATGTTATAAAAACCTTGCATGATATCACCCAATAGAATTGTCTAAATGTTGACCGGTAACTCACTAATATATTTTTTAGATTTACAAAACAAGTCTCGTCTTTTGTTTAAACGTACCTGGGTTAAGTAGAACCCAGATTCTATGGTTTACATCAAACAACCGACGCAAGGTTTATAATATATAACTCTTTTTAACCAGGTTGGGCGTCTTTATGCCTTAATGAAAGGAACGAAGGAAACCATTGGATGAAGAAGCTGTCTAGAAACGAACGTTACGGATTAAGCTGTGAAAGTCATCTTATTCCAAAACCTTTACTTATGCGATTTAAAATTACAAAGGAGACACCAAACGCACAGCCTTATCCATCTAACAACACTCACGACCATATGTGGTCCATATTAACTTAAACAAAATTGCATGACCATAACAAAACGAATAGCGCGACACGTAATGACACATGTCGACGTCATAATCACAACAATGATTTAAACAAATCTCTCTTTGCTGTGGTTATTCATAATAAAAAGAGTAATAAACAGCCGCCGAAATCAGCTTCCAGCTATTACGGTAAACCGGCAATCCAAAGCATAGATACGAATTTTTTATTATCCACAATGAATAGTTATTACAAGCAGATGAAAGGCGATAGACGCTAGAGCACGCGCCGACTACACATTAAAATTATTAAGGAATGCGCCAGATGGTATCTGCTAGAGGTAAAAGTTCTAATAATTCGTTGTTATTCAATTTATAGATTGATACTTTATATTGATGCACGTTTTTTGGTTAGGCGCACTTATTTGATTTGAATACGTAGCAAATTTTTAATTTATATAGAAATTAAATTTTCTTCCAATCGGACGTGGTTAACCATAAAGTCATCAAGATGGTATTCGGTATTCGCCAAATGAGAAATGGTGCGTGTAAGAAATTCGTTTTAACAACTCGCTTTTTAATTTGTCTTGTCGGTAATTTTTTACTAAGATTGGCTTTACTCATTTATGTACAAAATAATATAGAGAACATTTTTACTGCACGTAATTTGTGATATTTTATTCGCGGCATGTTGTATGTTTTATGCATTGTCAACTGATCTCCAAATAAAGCAATCCTCAAAATTTCCAGGTTATACATATCGTCATCACCAGCTTATTATACGTCCCAACAGTGGGCACCAGCCTACCCGTAAAGGGTGTATGGGCCTTAACCGTCCACACGGCCCTGTGCGGATTGGCCGACTTCACGCACAATCTTTGAATTTCTTCGTAGGCGTCTGCAGGTTTCCTCACGATTTTTTCTTCACCGTAAGAGCATCGGTTAAAAACATATAATTTCGAAAATTCGAAAAGACATTGGTACGTAACAGTTTGAACCGGCACCCTCCAAATCGGAAGGCAACATTCCACACCAATGAGTCAAGGACGCTCTAAACATATAATTATATTAAAGCATATAATTTACTATATAATTGACGTCATTATCAGCCTATAGCATTCCAGTGCAAGGCGCAGGCCTTCCCGCACAGCAAAACAATGGGGAGATATGAACCGTACTACACTCCACGGGTTCAATGCGTATTGGTGGGTTTTAACGACTACCATACTAAGATAGAAAACGGAACCGACGTGACTAACTTATCCGTAGCATGAAACGAATTTATCTTTTTTTCATACAATGAGGTGCTTTAGCCTGCCAACCAATCTGCGAAAAGTCGCACAAAGTGAATTGCACTATGCCTTTCCCCACGGGAGTTCAATACTCACGATAGCGGGATTACACATATTTATGTTATAGCAGGCAAACGAGCAAACGGCCCATCTCATGGTAAATGACACCGCCGCCCATGTACATTTTCAGTACCAGAGGGCACTGAAATGCGTTGCCGGCCTTTCAAAAGGGAATACGCTCTTTTCTTGAAGGTCGCCAGGTGGTATCGCTCAGGAAATATCTCCGGCAGCAACTTATTCCACAATTTGGTCGTCCGTGGCAAGAAATTTCGTGGCATAAGCTATTTCAAATTACTCACTCGTCACCACATCAATTAGAAAAGCGGCTGTAAACTTCGTCGAATTCTAGATACTTTAACATACGATCTTGGTTGACAAAATTTTTCATACCATATTATTTTTCAATGTAGCCACTCAATAAGTCACTTGTCGTCAATACAATTAAACTGTCGTAATGCATTATTTATACAAAAGACATTATCCTATAACGTCTCATTGCACAGCACAAGGCTTCCCGCACAAAATAGCTATGGGGAGGTCGTCATGACCTCACCACGAGGGGACACATGCGGATTACCGTGTTGGTAGTTACTACCATCCTTACGATATATGCGGTATTCAGGCCGAAGACTTAACGTGCACTCTGACGGAATTATCTTTCTTATCAAATAATCAGTTGATGCAACCTCAATGCCATCATAAATGATCTAGGAAAAAAGTACACAAAGTGACTATGCGATCTACTAATAGAATTCGAACCCACGACCTGGATTACGCAGCAAACTAAACTCAACTAGTACTCAGAAGCACTAAGTTTTAAAAAATATCATAAATCAATCAACTGTGTTATGATGAAATATCAAACCTAAATCTCTCAAAGTCAATTGGTATTGTCACGGGTGTATAGTTATGCCATAACTCAAAATAACTTTGAGATCTTCATTATTCGGAGAAATCTCGTTCGGATTTGTCTAATTTCATCTATCAAAATGTGAGTACCAAACCATTAATAAATTAAGGCCTGAGGCAACTAAGCGGCCGGATATAGTACCTTCAATTCACCAGCCAGCCATAAGGGACTTTAAGGCTGAGATATTTCGATTCATTATTGATTCGAAGCGGCGTCACACGAATTCACAAATTCAATGACTAAAATTAAGGTAGTTTCCGATAACTGTGAGCATTAAAACCGTAGCCTGAAGCGGGAATGTCTTGTATTGTATATATTACACACTTCCTTTGGGTTGAATTGTGGAAGTATACATACTGTATTTAAAAATAGAGTAACTGTTCAAATCAACTGTATTATAATAAATTATTATTATACTATATTATACATTATTGAATAATAATCAACACATTGAGAACATATACTGTATACTATACTCTTAGATAAACAACCAAAACACAAAAATTCAGAGAGAGAAAATTCATGCATGTTCAACGCTCATATTCCTACTCAAAATTGGTCTCCAGGTAGGAAAATAATTCAAAGTAGAGTTTGTGAGTAGCATCAATACTAATTCCAGGAAAAAAGTAACGTCCGAATCTTTACTGAGAAAATTGTAAAATTTCAGGTACTTCAGCCATACGACTGTTAGAGGTTAAATTATGGGATAGTACATAACCTGCTGCATTTTTTTTATCTTAGAAAAATTACCTTCTGATAGAGGTCAAAATAATTCACAGCTCTTTCAATAAGTTTGTGATGTCTTGCTGTAGGGCATAAGCCTTCCTACGGAGCATAGACATAAGTAAGTATATATTGTTCACCGCGTAGGCTCTATGTAGAGATGTTGAAGTCCACTGGTCTTAATTTTGGTCGGTATGAGCGTCGGTGGTTGCTACCGACCAGGAGGTGCAGATTCAAGTCCTACCACGTACCAATGTATTTTCGAATTTTCCAAAATTATATGTACGTTTATCCGACGCTCTTACGGTGAAGGAAAACATCGTGAGGAAACCTGAGCACGCCTGTGAAGATATTCAAGGGTTATGCGTGAAGTCGACCAATCCGCACTGGGCCCGCGTGGGCGACTAGAACTTGAACATCCTTGGGTAGGTCGTACCCTCGATGGGAACGTATATCCGTCCTCAACTTTTCTCATCCAGCTTCTACCAGTGAACAATGGCCAGTCTTCACTTTACTTGCCCGATGATTAACTGAATGCGCTAGCCGCTACGCTATCGAGCCCTCAACACCATCGGTACAGCCCCTTAGTAAAAACATACCTATAAATAATTACAATTCCATTTATTTTGAAACTATGATCGAATTGTTTCCATAATACAAAATGAGTCTTAATAAAAAAGAGACCGCCATAGTCTCTGGATCAGTCATTATCAGCAGCACAATATCAAAATCTTGAAATATCCCTTGTAGCATGTCTTGTAAATTTTAAAAAATAGTGTGTTTGATTACCAAGATTTTACCATCTAAAGGTCGTTGACTGTCAGGAATCCAGACACAATGAAAAATCTATTGTTTGTTACGTTTGAAAGCGTCTCTAGCGGTCAAAGGGTTAAACTCTATTATAAGTAAAGAAGGTCTTAAATTTAATCTTTTGGTATGCTACTGTTCGGTATTAGTAACTCAATAATTATTTATTTAATGTTCAATTAGACATCGTTGTACTGCTGAACCGGAATTTTATATAAACGAGGCATATTCGTCATTTGGTTCACATTTGATTTTTTACTGCCTATTCATAAAGTGTGGCCATGAAAAAGCGGATAACAAGCTTCAGATTAACAAAATACTCATTCATAGTTATTTCAAAGCGAAATTTACTTCTTTAAAGGTTATGAAGTTTTCTATAAAATTTATACCTGGGAAACTGAATTTAATCAATATTTGAAATTTAAATTTATATCGTTTTTTATCACTGTTTATATAGTACTAATTCCACAGAGGCCGTAACATAAATTTAAAAATGTGAGTTAAGATCGCTGCGTGATCCATTGTTCGAATCCCACATGAAGACCGCATAGTGAAAGTGAAAAAATACTTAGGGCGGTTTTTCCCTTTGGTTAGGACATTGCATATTTGCATCGCTAAACCATGTGAACTTCAGAAAGAAAACATTATTCCATGCTTCGGGACATAAATATAAGGCTTTGCCAAGAGCATATTCTTATACTAAACTCCAGCGGATAAGGTTATCTAAATGAAATATTATCTGCAAACCAGCAACGTAAACGAAGAACAACAACTAATTTTTAGTACTACTTGTCCTCGTGGACATCTGTGTAGTTTTTAAAGAAGCAAATTTTATGAAGTAAAAAATAGTAAACTAATCTGTATTTGCTATTTGCTTAAATTAACAGTTTTGTAAGGCTTAATGATATTTAAACCAATTTCACGCTTAGTGTGCTAAAAGATTAAAAGTGATTTCAGTTATAGATTAACGGACTACTCTTAAATGTTACATCTTAAATAGCCTTTAAAGGGAGTTGGCGCTCTTTTATAAGAATGCGAGGTTTGATTACTTCAGATACGACCCACGACGTAGTTGATAATGTTACGCTGTATTATAATTATTTTATTATTATTAACCGTTGATTTTGAGGCCCCACACTGCGGCCAATGTTACAGTCAAGCCTCCGTATTTATTGAGCTAATTGGTTGTAAATCGAAGGTGGATTGTTCAAAATGGTTGCCAACGATTTTGTGTAGTAAAACTCATAAACCTCCCTACGTGTCCGTTGTCGGTTAATGGCTTCATGATAAGACCCTGTTTATAGTCTAATTGGGGATTCAAAAGAAATTCTCAGATTTTTGTCTCAATCATTATTAATTTAAACGCCAATTAGATGAATTTCGTAGTCTCAAAGTGATGTTTTTATTGCGAGAATCCATTTCTGGTGTCGTTAGGCTCGATTACGGTCACTTAAGGATTGATTATTTCATTATATTTTAGAGTAATGTCAAACCTGTTATTGAAATATCGATCATTATAGAATGCTTTTTTATTCACGGTTAACCTGACGGCAGCCCATGGACATCCGTTTCTTCGAAGGAGCAAAGACAACAAGTGCGTTGAGATAACCTTTGCACATGGCGAGGGTAAAGGAATATAATATAAGGAGCAGGCAAGGGGTTTATGGCTTACTGTTACCACACTCATTCGCCAAAGCACAGAGCGTTGTTTTACGGTGACATATACTTTTCATAGTGATGGTGGCGGGAGACAAATTTTCAATACCTTTTCAAGGCTTAACTATTTAAATGTACACAGTATGCTTATCTAGTGATATTATTGAAAAAATAAATGTTGTCATATTTTTGCCTCCCGCCTGCAATACCATGATAATGTTGCAATTTATAGTAGAGCTCTTTTTCCATTTTCATGGGTATTTTTAGCAATCGGGTATTTTGTTAATATTTAATTAAGAATTAGTTAATTCGCTAATTAGGCTTCTCCGAACTCCAGTGCCATTTCGGTATTATCATGGTTAAGTATTCGTTATATGACATTATGTGACTAAACGTTTCAGCATACAATTTTTAAACCACGCATACCAGCATAAAAAGATCACGTGCACGTGTGGGATAAATCAGAGTGGTCTCAGTTGACTTAAGATCTTGAACTGTACCAGCGCGTGTTGGTAACATCCAACACTTTACCATAAACCATTGGGTAAAATACCAGCAGTCAAGTTACAGATATCTTTTGATTTAACCCTGGTCCAAGCTACTAAATAAACTCACTCACACTTCAGGGCGTTAAACCTACAAAGACAAAAAGCCATATTAAAAATAATTATATTTCTTTTTGCGCACCCGAACAATAGGTGTCCGATCAAATTACAATATCCGCACATCAAAGCTCCGTAATTGAATCGAATATGAACAGTCATCGATGACCTGCAGAATGGAACATCGATACGATCTTTTCAATCGAGTCATCTACTCGTATGCGTATGAATGGAGTGGATGGACCGGTTCCGATGTTGTGCGTGGTAATTATCGGGGGTCCATTATGACGTTACGTGACAACCCGAAGACGTTGCGCTGTGCAATTGTTGGAAACATTAAATTATAAAGTGTGGACTCTTATAACAGGGAGGATGTTCTCATATAGTTTCTTTATATCTATGACCCGGTTCGGTTTTTATTTTATGCTAAGGTGTGATTTTTTAGAGAGCATCGGTGGCTCAATAATTTGGACTTTTGCCTTCCGATCTGCCTTCTGATCTGGAGTACACTTACCAATGTGTTTAGAATTTTCGAAAATATATGTACGTTATCCGACGCTCTTACGGTGAAGGAAAACATCGATATGAAATCTGCGCCTGAAGAGATTCTAAGGTGATGTCAGCCAGTCCGCACTGAGCCCGCATGGAGAACTAAGGCCTATGGCATTATATGTACACCCTTTACTGGTGTATGTACGTGTGTCGTGCATCGTATCTTATCGTATTCTAGTTTTGGTTTTTGAATGCTGAGTAATGAATTCTAATGGTTGCAACGTAGGCTAATAAATGAAGAATAGAACTTATTCTTTCATTTTTAATTATTTTGAAACTGATGTATTAACTGAATACAATAAACTGCTTTCGCTTTTACAGTAAAATCTCATTTGCTCCAATTATCCTATGACAAGTTACATTGTTTAACTAACTTCAAATTAATTTGGTGTGCTTCTAGCAATAATTTTTGGACAGTACTAATAACAATAGACCAATATTAGTTCGATGTTTACTTTATTATTTTTTCATTTTATGATAATTTAAACAGCAGTGGACCCCTGCTGTACGAAACCTTAGTGTAGGACCGTTCTTTCGGACTAAAACACACTGATCCTATCTAACGTACAAGTATGTTGCCGGGTCACTTATGAGCCATATTATAAAATCGCGGTGCTTTATTTGGCACAAATACAACATATTTTTACTACTTCGATGAAAACAGAGTGTGTACCGAAAAAAATATTATTTATAGAGATAACACTGAAGTTAAGCGTCACCAATAGTCACTCGGTACTCTAAGTCTCGGTAAAGAGCAACGAATACGTCGCTGGCCTTTAAAATGCATATAGAGGTTTTTTCAGGTTCTCTCACACTTTCTTCCTAGTAATATGAGTACATTAGTACCTTACTATTCAAACATTAGTCAATTCTGCTCATACAACAGATTAGATAATTATATCAATCGTTTTGCCGAAGACTTCAAATAATTGATTTTCGCTCTAAATTATTATAAGTCAGTCAGTTTGCCCTTTGTAATGTAAGAAATTATAATAGAAATTGACAACCAACATCCTCATACATATAAATGGAAGTTTTATTCACAATGCTCCTCCAAAAATGCAGGTGCATTATGGTAATGACGTAATAATGCGTTGACGATGCCATAGGCTTGTTCAAATCTAAATTGCTATGGTGAATTATAAACCTCTTTATATTTTTATGAGACCAGTCATTTAATGTTACCTGGAGAATACCGGGTATTAGACTGTACATGGAAACATTAATCTCAACTACAGATATCACTAGGTAAGAAAAAAAAATTAAAAAAAAAATCTTCAGTAGTAACA